>CACRSC010000099.1:16965-56572 GCA_902651635.1 Mastigamoeba balamuthi
CTCGTCTCCGAGGTCGGCGCCATGTCGGTCGCGTACCTCCCGCGCATCGTCCCCGCGATGCTCGACCGCCTCGCGGGCCCCGCGGGCGCCGCCGAGGCCGCAGAGGCCGCCGCGGTCAGCGCGCAGCAGCTGGCGGCGCTGAGCGCGTTCGAGGTGCTGCTGCGCCAGGAGCTCGTGGCGCCGTTTGTGTCGCCCTACGTCGAGCGGCTGCTGGCCGCGCTCGTGCGCCCGCCGCTGCTGCACTGCCTGCCGGCGGCCCGCGTGCTCTCGCTGCTGGGCACCGCGCCGTCGCTGGACCCGCGCGTGCTGCTGGCGCCGGCGTTCGCCGTCTTCGGCGCGGCGGCAGCGGGCGCGGCGACGGTCGTCCGCGTGCTGGGCTTCGTCCGCGACGTCGTCGCCCGCATGGCCCCCGCCGCGGCCGCTGCGCACCGCACGGCCCTCGCCGAGTTCTTCGTCGGCGCGTTCGGCACGCGGCGGAGGCTCTGGCGCGAGGGCTGCGCGCTGGCCGACGTCGACGCGGCGCTCGTCGACGTGGTCGTGCAGCTCGTCCTCAAGCTCAACGAGAACTCGTTCAAGCCGCTCTTCCTCCGCCTCCTCGACCACTTCACCACCGACGACGACGACACGACCGGCGACGACGCCGACGGCGACTGGCGCCGCAACCGCGCGGCCTTCTTCGCGCGCCTCGTGGACGCGCTGGCCGAGCGCCTGCGGTCGATCTTCGTGCCCTACTTCGGCTTCGTCCTCGACCGCTTCATCGCGCAGCTCAACGCCCGCGACTCCGAGTCGGCCGCGGCCTCTGCGGGCGAGGCTCCCGCAGCCCCTGCGCGCGGCAAGCGTGCGCGTGACGACGCGGGCGAGGCGGCGGAGCGCGTGCGCGAGGGCGAGGCGGCGCTGGCGGCGGCGGTGCTCGACGCGCTGGCCAAGTGCTTTGCGCACGACACCGAGAGCTTCATCCGCGAGCGCGCGCGCTACGACCGCACGTACCCGGCCGTCGCGGGCCAGCTGGCCAACGTGGCCCTCGGAGCCGAGCGCCACGCCGCGCTGGCCGCGCGCCACGTGGTCCCCTGCCTCGCGGCGCTGGCGGTGGCCGCCCGCGGCGACGCCTACTGGAAGCCGCTGACGACGGCGCTGCTGGGGCTGACGCGCCACGACCGCGCAGAGGTGCGCAGGGTCGCGCTGGGCGCCGTCGCCGAGGTCTGGCGCAAGGCGGGCGAGGACATGGTGACGCTGCTGCCCGAGACGGTCCCCTACCTCAGCGAGTCGATGGAGGACCCGAGCCCCGACGTCGTCAACGCGGCCCACGAGCTCGCGGCTGTCCTGCAGTCGTACCTCGGCGAGGAGAGCCTCAAGGACTACTTGTGAGGGAACTGCCCCCCCTTCTCCCCTGCTGGCCCGCTGCTGCCCAGCGACCGGCGAGCGCTCTCGTGCTCGAGCACTGTGGCAGCAACAACAAACAACAAAGGCACGGAAGGATCACTGGATCAACTGGAGTTGGGCTGGTGAGCTGGGAAGGGCGGCAGGGAATCTGAGGGAGGGCCAAGAGTATGACAACCGCATTCAGCAGGCTCTCCTGGCCCTGGACTGCAGGGCAGTGGACTTGCAGTGCTTACGCTCTGCGTGCCTACCCCTTTTATCTCTTGGTGGGAAGGTAATCAATCAAAAGTTGATTTTGCACTCTGAGGCACACTACAAGGTCTTCCTCGTGCCCAGCCCTCAGCAACCGATAATCGGCGACCGGTCGTCGCCATCAGATTCTGCTCTGGAGAGCACGCCATCACCGCTGTTCCAGGCGGCGGGGAGGCAGTGGTGGCTCCCGCGAGATCGCCCGTCCCGGGAGATCCAGACATACGAAAACACTTGATTCTGCAACGAGATATCTCAAAATAATCTAACGCGGTGACGGCATTATCCCGTTTTTCCGTATTGCCATCCACGCATGTGCACTTTTCCATCTCCGAAAATAATTATGCGGGTGGCAATGACCATCGCGCACCCGCATGCCCCGCTCGGGCAGCGGCCCTCCCTGCTGCTGCCGCTGCTGCTGCTGCTCGCGGTGTCGGCAGGGGCGGCAGCCGCGCAGGCGGGGCAGGAGGTGCGGGCGCTGTGCGACGTGTACCGCTCGACGACGGTGGGGGCGCTGCAGCAGAGCCCCTGGGCCGACCCCTGCGCGTGGCCCTCGCCCTGCCTCAGCCCGCTGCGGGGCGTCGGCTGCAGCAACGACTCGGTGGTCCACCTGTCAGCGCCCCTCCCGCCTCCCCCGGCCCTCTGCACTGCACGCGGCTTCTGACGTGTGCGAGCGACGGCGACGGCGCCCACGCCTGCGCAGGCACCTCGACGACGCGGGGCTGCAGGGGACGCTCCCGCCCTCGATCGGTCTGCTGGCCAACCTGGGCTCACTGTGCGTAGCCCATTGCAGCCAATGGCAGCACACAGAGGCTCCCGATCAGGTCGGTGGGGGCCAACTACCTCAGCGGGCCGTTGCCCTGCGCCATCGGCTGCCTCGCGTCCCTGGAGGAGCTGTGCGCCCCACTGGCCCTGTCCTCTCCCGACGACCCACAACGCGCAGGTCTGTGGGATCGATCGTGGACGGGACGGTGCCTCTTGACTGCATGGCCAACCTCACCAAGCTGAGGCTCCTGTGCGCCGAGCCCCCTCCTCGGGCTGGGGAGGAGCAGTCCTCTCACTTATCCCAGGCACATCTCCTCGCCCTACCTGAGCGGCACCATCTCCCCATCGATAGGACGCCTCTCCAACCTCCAAACACTGTGAGGAGCCCCCTGCATAGGGCGCCCTTACCTTGGAGCCTAACGACATACTGGGTGATGCAACCCAAGGGAGATCTTGACTGGCGGGCTCAGCGGCACCATCCCAAGAGAGATCGGAGGGCTGGCAGCACTGCAGGTCCTGTAAGATATGGCATTCTGTGCACTATGCGGGGGCTGTCTGACACTGGGCGAACCATCTTTTTTGCAGAGGTCTTCACCACAACCATCTCAGCGGGCAAATCCCCAACGTGTTCACAAGGCAGTCGGCCCTAACAGTCCTGTACGCTGCCCTCCTGCCCTACAGCTCGTTGGCTCACAGAGGCATCCTCTTCAAAAGGCACCTGGACAACAACCTCCTGACGGGGACTGTCCCCAGCAGCATTGAATCCCTCCAGACCCTCGAGCATCTGTTTGCCCTTTGGTTTTGGCCATAAAACTCAGCCTCTGCACAGCCACTTGGAGAACAACCAGCTGAGTGGGACCATCTCCACCGCTATTGCCCGACTGCCACACCTTGAGAACATGTTCTCTCGTTCACTCGCCCGCATCCAGCTGACCGTACAACACGAGCAGGGCTGTGGATCACAACCTCTTCACGGGGGTGATCTCGTGCGACGTCTGCGGGTCCCACGCCACCCTCTCCCTCTGTCAGGGCAACGCAGGCGTCTGCCTCAACTGCAACTGCAGCCGGCACCCCGAGCTGCTCGGCTGCACGCGGTGCTGCGCGCTCGGCCGGCCGACCCTGGACCTCGCGCTCATCGGGTGGGGCAACTGCACCGACAGCAGCACCAACGGAACCGCCTGTGCGTACAAGTGCAAGTCGGGCCACGCGCCGGTCGTGGGCCTCTGCGTCAACGGTGCTTGGCACCCCGTGCCCTCGTGTAGGCCGGCGCCCTGCGCCATCGGGCTGCCGGGGGGCGCCTCGGGGTGGGGCAGCTGCTCCAGGGACACGCCCAGCGGCTCGGCCTGCTCGTTCGCGTGCTCGGTGGGGTACTTGGCAATCGAGGGGACGTGCAACCAGGGGAACTGGGAGACCACGCCCCTGTGCTCGTCGCACTCTGCCACGCGGGCAGTCTCGCCTCTCCCGGTGTATGCGGCCCTCGCCGCCTGCTTGCTGCAGCTCCTCCTCAGCCGAACCCTCTGACTGACACTCGTAGGGCACATACCAACACCGTTCATTATTTCCCATTCCCAGCCGCTCCTCACTCAGTCCCCTGTGCCTTGCGAGAGCAGCAAAGCTGCTGGTAGTTGTCTGCTGGACTGGACTGTTGGGATTTGCTGCAAAGCCATCGACAGGCTGTCCTCTCGGCCCACGGAAGCACCCTCACGCCCCCGAGGCCAGAGCGGCACAGGCCAGCAGCACGAGCACAGGCCAGCGCGCATACGGTGCAGGCGGTGCTGCCGCGGCAGTGGCGATTGTGTCCGGGGGGGGGGGAGGACCCTGCAATCCACAAAGACGGGAGTCACCGGGTTGTCGAAGGTGCCAGCTGTTGACAGAGCTCGCGCGCCATCAACGAGAGTCTCGTGGCCGTGTCTCAACTCGTGGCAGGCCTCAGTCCCTCCCCTGCCCCCGAGCGTCCCCAGCTCCAGCGGGGACAGTCCTGAATCACAAACGTCACTCGTGAGATCATCCCTAGGGCGAGGCAAGTAACTGAGTAGTAACGGGTCCAATAACCTGAGTAATAAGTAACAGAGGGTCGATCGGAATAATTGTTACTCATCGGGAAATGCGATTTACCGATTCTATGTTCGATGGGTACAGACGTGGGTGAGAGTGTTACTCGTTGTCTGAGTCACTTCCCCCCTTGTCCAGGTCGTCAAGCACAGTGTCCTTGCATTTCTTGGCAATCTCTTGAGCCTTTGACGTGATCAGGCCATGTCGCTGGCTGTGGGAGAGCTGTTCTTCACCTGCAAAAAAGTCAGAGGGGCAAGGGCAATACAGCACCAGAGGAGAGGCGGTTGAACTGGGCATTCGTGCTGTGGTGGGCTGCCGTGATGATGTTCTGTGACGACATCGTGGTGGCTCGGAGTGCGGGTGGTTAGGTGCAGATGGTGCAAAAAAGGGAGGTGCTTGGAGAACATATCTTTGACGTGGCCAAAAATCTGAGACAATCAATTGTTTTAACCAAACGAATAACTCGATGAGTAATCCCGGCCTTTTGCTAGTAAGTAACAGGCAAAAAGCAGTAATCATTAGCCGCGCCCTAATCATCCCCATCAACCACACGCTGCCAACGTGCACCACCCATCGGCCTTCCAGGAATGTGGCTGCCCAGTGTACGTAGGAATCCAGACACCCCTCGGAATCTTCCCCTCGAAGCAAAGTTCGAATCCCCTCGAAAAATATCCAGATCTTTATTTTGCACTTGCCAGGCACATGCGCCCCCACGCCGTGGCCCTCTCCGCGCTGCTGCTGCTGCTCCAGTCCACTGCAGCCCTCCCAGCGCCCTGCGGGGCGTGGGACCCCTACGCGGGGATGCTCGTGTCGACGTCTGCGGACTACGCGCTGCTCCGCAGCTCCGCCGAGTTCGCGACCCCCGACGCGGCCCTCGCGGCCCCCGGGGGCCCCCATGAGGCCTGGCGCCCCGCGGGCACGCTCACCTACGGCCTCTGGCGCCCCAACGCGACCCGCGGGGGCCAGGGCAGCGAGCTTTTCGCGCTCAGCACCGAATCAATTGATTTCGAGCGCCGCGTGCGCTGCGGGGCCCCCGAGGTGGCGCCGGGGCCCTGGGCGGTCTACGAGGCCCCGCGGGTGGCCCTGGACAGCGCCGGGGTGCTGAGGGCGGCCATACGTGCGAGCGACGGGGCTCTGGACGCGTGCAAGGCGGCGGGGGCTGAGGTGCCCGCGCACAGCGCTCTGCTGCTGCTCGACGTCGCCTTCTCGTGGGACTTCCAGAGGCTCGCGGGCGTGGCTGCCTACAACACCGACACGCCGGGCCAGCGCGTGTACCACAAGGTCAAGAGCGCCCCCTGAGCTGCTGGCCGCTGCTCATCGCTGGAGCCTCTGGGCCCGTGGACAACGCACTGCTCAGCATAAGGCCCTTTGCCTCCTTCCTGCTGGGTCTTAAGGGACGCAGCAGGCAGGGCGCAAGTGATGCTGTGCTGCTGCCACCCAACATCTCCACGAGAGACAGAAACAACGACTGCCGCATAATTGACGTCAGCCCTTATGGCTCTGCCTGCTCTCCCGGTGTCTGAGGTGCCCTCTCTGCTTCCTCCGCCATGTGCCCACGGAGCCACTCTGCAACTGCAGGCGATCGCTGGCGCCTGCAGCCTCTCTACGTAACGGGCACAAGAGCTCGCATTCTTAGTTGAGGAGACAATGACGAACGCAGAAGAAAATGAACAAAGGACCCCGTGTTGGCTGGCGTCTGTCTGCACTGAGGTGCTCTGTCGGAGTGCACACGAAGACTAATCAACGGCACTGTGTTTCGTAGAAACCCCACTACCGCCGCCCAACGGAGACACAACGGCTACACAGCCATGCAGCAGCTCCACCAGAGAGAGCGCCCTGAGAGCATCGATCATAATAGCCTCGGGGGTCCTGATCGCGACCCGTGCCGGCCCAATCAACGAGCCCCACAACCTCTGGCCAGGCGCCTTATCTTCGCTTGTGGTTACTTGCACCTTCTAAGGCTCCTTGTGGTCGACGCTCGTGATGACAGTGATGCCCTTGGGGGTCCCACGGGTGCGGTACGGCTGACGCCGCCGCCTCAACGAGAGGCGGCATAGGAATTAGCCTGAGCCGTTTCTGAGCCGCCACGTGGGTGCGCTTAGGGCATCGCAGGCAAGGCACCGTGGGAGGAACATAGCATTCCCCGTTGGGTTCTACTGGTCCAAGGATAGCTCCCACTTCGCTGTGTTCATCATGACAGCATTGCGCGCCCCTATCCCTCGGCTGTCCCAACAGCCCCAAACAGAAAAACGTGTATGCGGTGCACATCTCTGCGTTCCAGGTGCACAGGAGTTATCCGCCGGTAACGCCCTTTGGCGGTGTATTTCAAGTAACTTCTGAAAAAGCCTGCTCTTGGGGGTGAAGAACGCGGGATGATGCACGAGCAACAGCGGTGTTTCAGTTCTCTTTGGTGAACTTTTCGTGAGAAAGGCCCTAACTGCTGCTCCTCCGTGATGTCGCATGCCCCTCACGGCAGCAACCGCCTCGGCAGCACGCAGCCAGGTTAGGTTGCCCGCAGCCACATATTATTTCTAAAAACTAAGGCAGAGAGAGAGTAGAGAAAGAGGCACACACACCTTGCCGGCTGTATGGCTCTCATCACACAGCTCCCTGTCATCAGGCTCTTCTCCCTCGCTGCTGCTGTGGCCTACAGCGCAGCAGCGCAGCAGTGCGCCACCGCAGCGACGCGGCCGCCAGCGCTGCTGTACCTCGAGAGCAGAGGCGTCGAGCGCAAGTCCGTCTGGGCGCTGCACCCCAACGCCTCGGGCGGCCTGCTCGGCGAGACCCTCGTGTGGGACCTCAACGCCACCGTCGCCACCGTCGCCACGTTCACCGCGGGCGAGCGCTACGCCTACGTCGCCGCCGGCCTCACGCAGCCCGGCGCCCTCTTCACGACCTCTGCGTCCATCGTGCGCGTCCCGCTCGGCAGCGCTGCGCAGCCCGGGGCCATCGACGTCCTCTGGACCGTCCACCGCGATGCCGCGGACCCCCCGGCGACCCCCGAGGGCGTGGCGGCCGACGAGCCGGGCAACGCGCTCTACTGGGCGCAGGCGGGGTCCCCGGCCTGGCTCTGGGCCTGCGAGGTCACGCAGTGCGCCCGCACAGCCCGCGTCCTCGGCTCGTTCGACGCCGGCGTGGCCCTGGGCTGCGTCCAGCCCCCCGTCCCCGAGTCGCTGCACCTCTACGCCGCCGGGCAGCGCCTGCTCGTCCGCGCCACCTGCGCCACGCAGACCGGCCTCTTCGGCGCCCGCGCAGCGCTGCAGTACTCGTTCGCCACGCCGCGCGCCCCCGGCGGCTTCGCGGGCACCGGCGCCCCGCTGGTCGTCGACAAGCGGCTGGTCTACGAGGCCCCGCCCGCCGTGCTGCCCGACGGCACCACCCACGACGTGGCCCAGGGGCTCTACCTCGTCGGCCTCCGCGACACCGCCCCCTGGTGGGGCAACAGGTCCCTCGGCCGCTCCCCGCGCCTCGCCTTCGACGCCCCCGCGGCCCGCCTCTGGCTCATCGACGACGACACCTTCGCCTTCGCCGCCCAGGACGCGGCCCAGCGCTGGGTGCTCCAGGGCTCGGGGTCTCTGCCCGCGCGGGACCGCTGGGACGTCGTGGAGGTGGCGGCCAGCGAGTGCGCGAGCGAGGGCGCGTGCGGCGACGGGCGCTGCGACAGAGCCGCCGGGGAGAGCGACGCGAGCTGCCCCAGGGACTGCTGCCCCGCCGGCACCTTCGACGACCCGGCGACACCCGACTTTGTGGACTGCAGGGTCTGCCCCCCGGGCACCAACGCCACTGCCGGCAGCACCGCCTGCTTGTCCTCAGGTGCGCCATCGGCGTGCTGGTCTGCGCTCGTGCTGCTGGCATGCGCTGCTCTGGCCTCGAGGGCGTAAGCTCGGTCTGGCAGCCTCATCGTCTGGGCGTGCGCGGCATGGCATGGCATCCTCGTTTCTCCTCTTGACGGAGGAGGTTATGAGACTTCCGGCTCGATGACACTTCCAGCGCGTTTGCCCCGAGAGCCAGCAGCACGCGCACATACGCCTTCTTCCGTGAGGGGGGGCCGTCATGAGGGCATATTTCTTGTGGGCAAAACAAACCGGCGAACAAACAGGCGGATTATGCTCGTGGCAGCACCGCATTGCGACTGTCCTCTCACCACCCCTTCCTCCTTTGCTTGAGCCACGCTTGCGGCAAACGGGGATTCTGCGGTCCGGTCTCGGGGAGAAATGAAATTTGCACCAGCCCCCATATGTGGCAATCGGGATGGGCAGAACTAAGACGGAGTTCGCCGCAAGGCCTACGTGGCACCTGGCGGGAAAAGAGAGCCAGGCATTGACCAACCCCCACCCTCCTGGATAATCCACACACACCGCCGAGACGCCGGAGTTTTGCGCACATTCTGTTCACTCTTTGTTTTGTGCGTACTCACAGCCACCTAATCCTCCTTCCGCCTGCAATCGAAGCTCTCGCGTCACCACGGCGCACATGGCCACCATCACGCATCGCGTTCTCGGCGCCCTCTGCGCCCTTGCGGCAGCCGTGTCCCCAGCCCACGCAGCGGCGCAGCCCGCGCAGCTCATCTACCTCGAGAGCAGCGGCCTCGGACGCAAGGCCGTGTGGGCGCTGTCCCCGGGTCCCTCTGGCGCACTCGGGGGCGACCGCCTCGTGTGGGACCTCAACGCCACCGTGGCCGCGCTGGCCGTGGGCGACCGCCACGTCTACGCCGCCGCCGGCTCCGCGCGGCCCGGCGACCTCTGGACGACCTCGGCGACCATCGCCCGCCTGCCGCTCGCGCTCGCGGCCGCAGACCCGCGCGGCGCAGCGAGCGACGTCCTGTGGGCCGTCCACCGCGACAGCGGGGCCTACCCGGCGACCCCGGCGGGCCTGGCGGCCGACGAGCCGGGCAACACGCTCTACTGGGCGCAGCCGGGGCCCGTCGCGTGCCTCTGGGCCTGCCGGATCACGCAGTGCGCCCGCACAGCCGGTGTCCTCGACACGCTCGCCCACGAGGCCGCCGCCGGCTGCGTGAGTCCACCCGTGGCCCAGTCGCTGCACCTCTACGACGGCGGGCAGCGCCTGCTCGTCCGCGCCACCTGCGCCACCCAGGGCGGCGCCTTTGGAGCCCGCGCAGCGCTGCAGTACTCGTTCGCCACGCCGCGCGCCCCCGGCGGCTTCGCGGGCACCGGCGCCCCGCTGGTCGTCGACAAGCGGCTGGCCTACGCGCTCCACCCCGCCGTGCTGCCCGACGGCACCACCCACGACGTGGCCCAGGGGCTCTACCTCGTCGGCCTCCGCGACACCGCCCCCTGGTGGGGCAACAGGTCCCTCGGCCGCTCCCCGCGCCTCGCCTTCGACGCCCCCGCCGGCCCGCCTCTGGCTCATCGACGACGACACCTTCGCCTTCGCCGCCCAGGACGCGGCCCAGCGCTGGGTGCTCCAGGGCTCGGGGTCTCTGCCCGCGCGGGACCGCTGGGACGTCGTGGAGGTGGCGGCCAGCGAGTGCGCGAGCGAGGGCGCGTGCGGCGACGGGCGCTGCGACAGAGCCGCCGGGGAGAGCGACGCGAGCTGCCCCAGGGACTGCTGCCCCGCCGGCACCTTCGACGACCCGGCGACACCCGACTTTGTGGACTGCAGGGTCTGCCCCCCGGGCACCAACGCCACCGCCGGCAGCACCGCCTGCCTCTCCTCGGCAGCCCCGCTGGCCCCCGTGCCCGCCCTCCTCTCTGCTCTCCTTCCTCTGCTGCTCGGCGCTGTCGCCGGCGCATCCTCTTGAGAGCTCTGTGTGGTTGCCGTTGGCACAGAGCGCAGAACAAGTCATTCACGGGGTGCACACGCGTCTGTCATTCAGCTATCAATTGATTTTGATGACTTGGCGGGCAGAGAGGGCTCAGGGGGCCTTAGTCGTGGCCCAGCGCCTCAGTGCTTGCCCTTGCCGCCGCGGCCGCCCCTGCCGCCCTTGCCGCCCTTGGCAGACGCGTCCGAGGCGGGGGCAGCGATCTCGGCGCCCACGAGGTCGATCTGGAACTCGCCCTTGGTGACCTTGCTCAGGTCCGCCACCAGCGTGTCAAAGTCCCCGGGCACCAGCGTGATGTCCATCCTGCACCCGTCGCTCGTGTACTGCTCGCGCGTCACCGTGGCCAGCTTGTGGATGATCCCCTGCGCCTGCCCCATGACCTGCTCCGCAGGCATTGCGCGCTCTCATTAAACACGAGCAGAATTCAATTTATATATTTATAAATTACTAGTAAATTAAGACACAAAGTTAAAAATTAAGGTATCAAATTAGAGGCACGAAATCAATTGAGCGGGCAGGGGAGGACCTTGTTGGGGACGACGAGGACGGCCTCGACGTCGCAGCGCTTGCAGGGCATGACCTCGGGCAGGCGCTTGACGATGTCCTGGATCTGGCGCTCGACGGGCAGCTCGGGGTCGAGGTGTATCTTGAGCGTCTCGAGCGCGTTCTCGATCCTCGTCACGGGGTGCGGCGTCTTGGCCCGCGGGTCGATGTAGTACTTGTGTATGTAGTTGACCACCTCCCTCCTCATCTGCTCCACCTGTTGCGCATCACAAAAAATCCACGTCAGCGGGAAAAAAGAACGCACGGAACGGGTATTTCCAGGAATTGCAGAAGAAAGAGGCGGGAGGCTGGAGTTGAACCGGGGACCTTGTCCTTGCGCTCGTCGGCGCTGAGGGCAGCGTCGCCCTTGTCGAGGACGGTCTTGAGGCAGGCGCGGAGGTCGTCGGAGCCGAAGGCGGCCTTGAGGTCGGCGGCCTTGGCCTTTTCGCCCTTGGAGTGGTGGCCGACGAAGAGGGCGTCGTCGACGTAGAGGGCGCTCTCGAGCGTCGCCTTGCCCGCACGGTACTTCTGCACCGCCCCGGGCTTCACCAGCGCCTCGAACGCCAGCTTCCCGCTCTTGTACTTGACCACCTGGTACTCGGCCATCCCCTGCTGCTGCTGTGGACAGGGCTGCACTGCCGCTGTTTGTTGGCGTGTAGATATTGTGATCTTGATTTATAAATCCCACCCGCGGATATTTCTCCGCAGGGGGCTGACAGTTGATGGCGTGTTTATGACGCCCGACGCCCCTTCAATTGCCACACCCCGATTAATCAGAATCTGAGCCGACAACTGAGAGACTGCACGGCCACTGTCACTTGACGAGGCCCGGGATAGTATCAGCCGATCTCCGAACTCATGGGAGCTGAACACTGCCCTATGCCCACAAGCTAAGCTCAGTTCAGTCCGATACCCTGATCCGCTGTGTGCGATGTGCTGATGTAGAACCCTCCCGCCGTACCCGACCTGTGGGCCAGGCCACCCAGCAGCAGCGCCCCCTGTGGTCTCCCGTGTCGCTCACCGCCCTCATCACTGCCACCGTGGCTGTCGCGGCCCCTCGTGGCCCACACGGCTCCCTCAGCACTACGGTCGCAGGGCCTGCCGCTACGGCATCTACCGATTCCGATGGCTCCGTCGTGCCTCAGTCCTGCCTTCATTCTTCATTCGGTTGCAGTTCCCACTTCGTTTTTCCTGGCACTTCCACCAACTCGACACTCTGATGCACACCGACGTGGTGCCAAGCAGTGCTTCCCTGGCCCTTGGGGCTGTGAAATTGAGTCAATCGTGAATCGTACAAGCTATGAGCCCCTCAAAATGTAGTTCCGGATAACTTCGTCGGAATACTAGGTACGATGTTGTTCTAATGAGGATGAGGAACAACCCTCTGCGGCCCCCTAGAACGATTGCCATCACGACCAGCTGTTCCTTGGGGGGAAACCCCGTACCAGAAATGGATTTCGTTCTGGCAATTACCCACGAGTTTTTGGCGAGTTTTCAGGCAGTTTGCCCCCTCCCGGCATCTGCCCGGAAATCACTACACGTTATTCACAAATAACCGACTGCACAGACAGCACACAAGAATGCAGACAGCTGTCGTCCTGCTTTCTGTGCTGTCACTTGCTGCAGCGTTCTGCGAGTACACCGATTGCGCCAGTTGCAAGAGTGCAAACTGCAAGTGGTGTGTCGATGGCTGCCACACGCCGTTGAGCTCGTGTGATTCGAGGGAGTGTACCGCCGACTGCCCCGCCCTCAATGCGGAGCGCATTCTGTCCGTAGACTGCGCCGTCAGCCTTGGGTGTGCTGAATACAAGGATGGACGCTGTACCATACAGGACTCCACCGGCACTCGCCATAGCAGCGACCAGTATTGCTCCTGTCTGCCGGGCTACTCGCACCCGAAGCCTCTACTCGACTGTTATCTGAATGTCAAGGGGCCGCTGTTCTTTGGGGTCGGAGCATCGCCGTGTGTCCACAGCGATGCCCCCGATTGCTCAACGCTCAACGCACATGGACTGTATACCTTGTATTGCAGCGATGCCAAGAAGTGCCCTGGAGTGTCGTGGACGTCTGGGGTCTGCACAGTCGACATTGACGGAAAGCCGCGTGACATCTCCGAGCTCTGCGTGTGCAATGATGGGTTCTCCCAGAAGACTGTGAACAGGTCGTGCTTCCTGTCCGGCCAGGGCCCAGTGTTCGCCGCCAAGGGGGCCTCCCCCTGCGTGCAGTGCCCCTGCGTACACGGGCGCTGCCCTCTCGAGGATCCCGGCAGGTGCGAGTGCTACAGCGGCTGGCAAGGCCCCACGTGCGAGTCCTACCGCTGCTCGTCTGGATGCAACGGTCATGGCACCTGCTCGGGGCCAGAGCAGTGCTCATGCGCTGACGGATGGTCCGGGGCGCAGTGCGAGAAGTTCTACTGCCCCGGGGACTGCGGAGGACACGGCTACTGCTCCGGGCCCCGCACGTGCACGTGCAGCAGCGGTTGGACCGGCCCCGACTGCCGCACCAAGGAGGGCAGCGGAGGCAACGAGGGCGGCGATAACACCGTGGCCGTCATCGTCGGCGGAGGATTTCTGGCGAGTGTGTTCATCGTGGGGGTCGTGGCCTTGGTGATCGTCAAGTGCCGGCCCTCGGCCAACGGCTACCAGCCAGTGCCAGCATCCGAGAGCATACAGTGACCTTCCCCTATCCCTCAACACCGGTCCTTCTCCCTCAGGCTCTCGCTTTCCTGCAATAAAACTCCCAGAGAGCTCTCCCCCGAGAGCATTCTGCGGTGAGCTGCCCTCAGTCCGTCACAGCGTCCCTCGCATGAGATCTTCGCATGGAGATCCCCTGCTGCTCCCAACACTGTGCCTTCGCATCCACAATCTCCAGTGGTGCTAGGATGGCTCGGAGGCAGCTCCCCAACGGCTGGAGCACCAGGGCAGAGAGAGCCAATTGATATGCAGTCGTTTATTGAGCGGCGTCAGCTTCGTGGGGGCTGCATGCACGTGCGCGCCAGCGCTCCCTCGCCTCGCCTCGAGGGGGCGGCAGCCGCAGCCCTGCAGCACAGCGGCCCAAGCCGCTCAGCGGCGGTAGCCCAGCGTGATGGTCTCGTCGCCCAGCGTGTCCAGCCTCGCAGAGGCCCTGTCGCCCGCCCCGGCCCCCGCGGACCCGGCGGCCGCGGGCTGCGACCCGTACATGGCGCGCAGCTTGTTGAGCATCTCCGTCGCCGACTGCCGCGGCCTCTCCTGCGCCCCCGCCCCCGCCGCCGTCGCTGGCGCAGCCGCTGGCGACGCGGGCCGCGCGCTGCCGCTGCCGCTGCTGCCCACGGGGCGCCTGGGCGACGCAGACCGCGAGCGCGACCTCGAGCGGGCCCTCTCGTAGCGGTGCCTCCGCTCGCGCTCTCGCTCACGGTCCCTCCGCTCGGCCTCCCTGCCGTCCCTGCCCTCCCTCTCCCTGTCGCGCTCGTACTCGCGGTCCCTGCCCTCTCGGTCCCTCTCCCTGTCGCGCTCGTAGTCGCGGTCCCTCTCGCGGTCTCTCTCGCGGTCTCTGCGCTCGGGCTCTCTGCCCTCTCTGCCCTCGCGGTCGCGCTCCCAGTCGCGGTCCCTCTCGCGCTCCCGCCTGCGCTCGTAGTCGCGGTCGCGCTGGTCCCTGTCGCGGTCCCTGCGCTCGCGGTCGCGCTCCCACTCGCGGTCCTCGCGGTCNCTGCTGCTGCTGCTGCTGCTGCTGCTGCTGTGGACAGGGCTGCACTGCCGCTGTTTGTTGGCTGTATCGTGTAGATATTATTTCTTCCCCTGCAGAATCAACGGATATCTCTCCCGCTGTGTACGATTTGTTGATCATGCGATGAAATTGGGGCGATGGCGTGTTCGTGACGCGGGCCCCCATCAATTGCCACAACCCTTCGTGGAATATTCACCTGCCACTCGGTCTTAGATCGGCCACGGAAACAGGATACTATCTTCTGGCATCGGGGAGCACTGCAGTTCCGGATATTCACGGCATCTTTCACCCAAAATCGCACCCCACAATCATCATATGCCAGAGGGGCTGCCCAGAGAGAGCACACCGGGAGAGCCACAGAGCGGTTATCCCGGAACTCGCTTAACCTTACCAGAACAGCAGCATACCCCCAGCACTCCTGGCCGGTGCACAGCTCCGGATGGCCGCAGGTTATGGCACGCCATTGTCCGATGTGCTGGTGCACCGCGGTGGCGCCAACATGGTTTTCTTTCTGGCAGTGGTTCCTTCTTTGCTTTTTCGTTACGACCACTTCACTTGGGGGCTGTGAGTCCATAGGAGCTTGAGTCTCTCCCTCTCCCGAGTCTTCCTTTTCTGTCCCGGTGCCAGAAAGGAATTTGGTTTCGGCAATTGCCCGCGAGTTTTATGCGAGTTTTCCGGCACCTTACTCCGGAGTATCTACCCAACAACCGCCTTCAGAAAAACAACACCAGATAACAGTAGTATGAAGTCAACTGCCCTCCTTTTTTCGGTGCTGTCACTTGCAGCAGCCTTTTGCGACTACACCGACTGCGCCATCTGCAAGAGATCGCACTGCAAGTGGTGCACTGATGGCTGCCACGTGTGGGGCAGCTCCTCCTGCGACCCGACCGAGTGTCAGGAGCACAGCGCCGCCAACTGCACCGCCCTCAACGCGGAGTACATCGAGCCCACCGACTGCCTCTCCTCCGACAAGCAGTGCCCTGGCATCGTCTACTACTCTGGTGGCAGCTGCACCATCCAAGACTTCTCGGGGACAACCCGCAGCAGCGACGAGTTTTGCTATTGTCTGCCGGGCACCACGCCCCCGAAGCCTCCGAGCGATTGCTATCTGAACAACAAGGGGCCGCTGTTCGTCGGGGCCGGAGCATTGCCGTGCGCCATTAACTGCTCGTCGCTCAATGCACACCGTTTGGCTTCCTCAGATTGCCTCGATTCCTCGGGATGCTCAATCTCGCGGACCGCTCACACCTGCACTGTCGGCATTGACGGAACGTCCCACGACATCTCCGAGCTCTGCACGTGCAATCCCGGGTTCCACCAGAGGACCGGGTCCACCAAGTGCTACCTGGGCGGCCAGGGCCCAGTGTTCGTTGCCAAGGGAGCCTCGCCATGCGACAGGTGCCCCTGCGTTAACGGGCGCTGCCCTGCCGAGGATTTCACCAGGTGCGAGTGCTACAGCGGCTGGGAAGGCCCCACGTGCGAGTCCTACCACTGCACGTATGGGTGCAGCGGTCATGGCACCTGCTCGGGGCCGGAGAAGTGCTCATGCGCCGAGGGATATAGTGGGGCCAATTGCGAGCAGTTCTACTGCCCCGTGGAGTGCGGAGGGCACGGCTACTGCTCAGGGCCCAACACGTGCACGTGCGTCAGTGGCTGGACTGGCTCGGACTGCCGCACCAAGGAGGACGACGATACGTCTACCTGGTCGGATTCCATGGTCGTCTTCGTTGGTGGAGGGTTCCTGGCGAGTTTGTTCATCGTGGGGCTCATGGCCTTGGTGATCGTCAAGTGCCGCTCTTCGGTCCACGGCTACCAGCCAGTGCCAGCATCCGAGAGCATTCAGTGACCCCCCGACCCCCTGACCCCGCGGTCCTCCTCCCTCAGGCTCTCACGTGCTGTCCAATAAAGATCACAGAGAGAGCTCTCTCCCCGAGAGCTTTCTGCGGTGAGTTGCCCTCAGTCCGACACAGTTGAATTGCGGTATCGCGTGGGATCATCGGCTGGGAGTGCAGGGGCAGGGTGTTCACCATCTTCGCATCTCACAATCTTCTTGTGGCGGTCGGAGGAGCAGGGCTGGCGCATCTGCCCCCGCCGCCTGAGTCTACTTGCCTCTCCTCCCGCGTGGCCGACTCCCGGCGTCTCGTTCTGGTCCTGTACCACTTCAGCCGTGGGGGAAGCTGCCAGCGCCGTTGCTGCCGCCGCCGGAGCACCAGAGCAGAGAATCAATTGATATGCAGTCGTTTATTGAGCTTTATTCTGCGTCGGGGCTGCGTGTTCCAGCGCTCCCTCGCCTCGCATCGAGGGGGCAGCAGCGCAGTCCTGCAGCCCAGCGGCCCAGCAGCCGCTCAGCGGCGGTAGCCCAGCGTGATGGTCTCGTCGCCCAGCGTGTCCAGCCTCGCAGAGGCCCTGTCGCCCGCCCCGGCCCCCGCGGACCCGGCGGCCGCGGGCTGCGACCCGTACATGGCGCGCAGCTTGTTGAGCATCTCCGTCGCCGACTGCCGCGGCCTCTCCTGAGCCCCCGCCCCCGCCGCCGTCGCTGGCGCAGCCGCTGGCGACGCGGGCCGCGCGCTGCCGCTGCCGCTGCTGCCCGCGGGGCGCCTGGGCGACGCAGACCGCGAGCGCGACCTCGAGCGGGCCCTCTCGTAGCGGTGCCTCCGCTCGCGCTCTCGCTCGCGGTCCCTCCGCTCGGCCTCCCTGCCGTCCCTGCCGTCCCTGCCGTCCCTGCCGTCCCTCTCCCTGTCGCGCTCATAGTCGCGGTCCCTGCCCTCTCGGTCCCTCTCCCTGTCGCGCTCGTAGTCGCGGTCTCTCTCGCGGTCTCTCTCGCGGTCTCTGCGCTCGGGCTCTCTGCCCTCTCTGCCCTCGCGGTCGCGCTCCCAGTCGCGGTCCCTCTCGCGGTCCCGCCTGCGCTCGTAGTCGCGGTCGCGCTGGTCCCTGTCGCGGTCCCTGCGCTCGCGGTCGCGCTCCCACTCGCGGTCCTCGCGGTCGCGGTCGCGGAGGCGCTCGCGGTCCCTCTCGCGGCGCTCGCGCTCGGCGCTGGCGCTGGCGGCCCCCGCGGCCTCGTCGGGCCCCCCGCCGCCCTGGGCCGGGGCCGCCTCTGCGTCTGCGGCGAAGGCGGCGCCCCTGGAGCGCTCGAGGTCTGCGAGGTCCCTGTCCATGGCGCGCTGGACGGCGACGGGGATGCGGGGCAGCGTCGTGCCGTCGTACTTCATCTCGCGGATCAGCTGCACCACCAGCCGCGACAGCGTCACAGGCTTGCTCTTGAGGTTCACGTGCACCTCGGCCTGGTCCTCCAGCAGCGGGCTCACGTGCCCCCAGAACTCCCTGCAGTACGTGCAGGGCAGTTGTTTTCGGTCAGGCAACGATATCCCCGCGGAGATGCGGGTATCTGCGGATGAAATCTTGGATTCGGGAATCTGGGGGGCGCACTTGGGGGGCCCGCAGAGGCGCAGGTAGAGGACGCCCATGCCGCGGACGTAGGGGTGCTGGTGGCCCAGCATCCGCGCGATCTGCTTGCGCGTGATCTTGAGGGTGAACATCTTGTACAGCAGGCAGAAGGCCGTCGACGGCGCCCTCGCGTTGGGGATCCACGGGCCTGCGGGGAGGGTTGCGGGTGACGTCAACGCAGGCATTTCCCGGAATGAGATCTTCGGATTCATGCCGGGAAAAGGAAAGCCTGGGAGGGGAGGTAGTTGCCTTTGGAACGGGTACAGCACCTAAATACTTGACGCTCTTCTGGATCTCGTTGAGCACCTCGGACCACGTCTTCAGCTCGCTGCCGCCGCACCGGGTCGGATAGAGCCAGCAGATTTGAATTTCCCAATTATTTGAATTTGAAATGCAAATGCAAATCAGAACACGGCAGATATTTCGAGAGAAGATTCCGAACAGCCCCCGCGCGTGGGCGAGGGGCCGGACGAGAGAGCGCGGCGGACTGAATTTGAAAAGCAAATCAGAGCACGGGAGATTACACAAAAGGTACAGCAGATATTTCGAGAGAAGATTCCACAGCAACCCCCGTGCGCGCGCGCGCGGGCGGGGGGCGCACAAGAGGTTCTTGAAGTAGTCCGAGGCCTGTATGTTGATGTGGAGGACGGGCTCGAGGTTCATCTTGTCGTTGCCCCAGACGGGCAGCCGCTCGCTCTTCTTGGACTCGGCCTCCTCCCCCTCCTCCTCCTCGCCCTCGGCCCCCGCGGCGCCCCCGGCCCCCGCGGCGTCCTCCCCGCAGCCCCCGGGCGCCGCGGGGCGGGCGACGGGCTGCAGGGCGACCTCCACGAGGCCCCCGGCTGCGGCGGGGGGCGCGGGCACGGCAGCCCCGTAGGCCTGCTGCTGCTGCTGGTAGAGCATCATCATCTGCATCTGCTGCATCTGCTGCATCTGCAGCGCCCACGCCGTGCTCGGGTCCATCGCTCGCGCGCGCCGCCAAGCACGACGAAACAAAAACAGCACAAATATCTCCACACACAACCGTGCGAATCTAGATCTTTACGAGATATTCAGATTGCATAGTACCTCGAACAAGGCTGGGGGTGAGAGCGGGGGAAGTGGAGGCCGTGTGGGTGTCCGTGTCGAAGGCAGACGAAACAAAAACAGCACAAATACCTCCGCCAAGTGGTGCGAATCTAGATCTTTTCCCGAGATATTCTGTGCGCAGGGACAACAGATGGGGGAGCGAGCGGGGGAAGTGGAGGCCGCGTGGGCGTCCGTAGTCGAGTACCTGCGGACGGCGGGCCTGGACCCCGCCAAGGTCGTCGGGGAGCAGCGCGCCAACGCCATCGTGGACGCCAAGGTGGGCGACCCCCTCATCGCAGCAGCGGTGGCCGCGCGGTGGAGGGAGGTCTCCCCAGCGACCTTCGGCGCAGCGCCCCCGGGTCTGTGGCCCCCCCACCCCCTGGATGTTGTCTGGCAGTTATGGTTGTCTCCATCCTGTTCATCGCGCTGCCCTCTGACACTTTAGCGGGGGGGGGTGTTTGGCTCGCTTAGATGTAGCGGGGACGGTGTCTATTATTTGCGGGTTTAAGCACATCGCTTCCCCTTTTAGTTAAAAAGCCCCTTTTTAGGCGAAACTCGTCTAAGAATCGGGGAATTTTGTACGTTTCGAGCTTAACGGCTATGCTTTGGAGAACCCACCCACTTGACTCGATGGCCCGCTCCGTACGCCCGCTTGGGCTCGGCGTTTGCGGGTGGCTTTATTGTATGGCAACAATGCACGTCTCGGCCTGTGGCAGCTCCCCACTGCGGTGTCTTGAGTGCCAGAGAGAGACACCACAATTGATCCCACTGACGCGTTTCACGCAGCCCCTGCCGACATCAGCGACTACGACATCGGCCAGCGGCTCGCGACCCCTTTTGAGCGCGTTCCGTCCATCGATGACTTGGAGGCGTTCCTCCAGCGGCCGGCGCCTGTTCCGATCCCCGTGACCACCCGCACGCCCCTGCACGATGTCAGAGGCCCTCTCTCTCTCTCCTCAGTCTCTGTGAGCTGCCCCAGAGCGTCTGAGGGCCCAACTTGCAGTCGGTGCCGCTCGAGGTCTTTGCCGGGTCGTGCTCGGGCGTTGCGCTGGCGTTCACGACGGCCATCTTCGGGGGGTGGGGTGCGACGGTCGACAAGGGCGAGGCCACGCTCTACCACCACACAGGCATCCTGATCCTCGATGTCATTGAGAAGCTGTCGGCGCAGACCGCCACGCCCATCGTGATGAGTCGGAACAAGGCAGACAACACTGCCACGGTTGCCAGCATGTGCCCCGATGCCCTGGGCCGCATCTACGGGAACGCGCTTGTCTTCAAGTCAGAGGAGAGGCTCCGCCCCAGTGAATTCGATGATGCTGTCGTGCGGTCCTTGTTGAGGGAGAGCTGGCAGGGCAGCGCTCACAGCTCTGCGCTGTGGTGACACAGGACCAGCTGCGGAGGAAGATGGGCACCTGGAACCCGGTGCTGCTGGGGCCGCTGCCATACCTCCTGTGCTACGCCGCCACAGTCAACAGGATCGCGTTCTACGCGGTTCGCCAGGGCACGTGCGACGTCCAGCAAGTCTCTATGTTCTTCAGGCTGTCCGACCCCGTGCACCGTGCGCTCATCGTGAGGACGTGCATCAACATCGTCCGCACCCTGGTCACCCTCGACCAGCACGTGCGCTCAGCTGCCTCTTTCCACCGGTCTCAAGACTCTTTTTCTCTATTCAGAGACTGGTTCCGACCAATTGCCCGCCTCTGTTTGGGTTCCTTCGGAACACTGCAACGACAACAGTGCAGGTGCTGCCGTCCTACATTCGCAAGGCCACGCACGACCCGAAGATCAGGAGAATGGGCGACCTGGTGCAGCTGTACCATATGCTGAGCGACAATGCCAATCTGCACCACCCGGACGTGCCGTACGTCGTCCAGTGCCGTGACCCCCCGAGGGTGGACCACAAGGGCAGGCTCATACTCCACTTGGCCCCCTTGGGGCTCCGCCGGCTGCCGGAAGACGAGCGCACACTCGCCTCCTCGATCACCTGCGTGCTGAGCGCGTTGTCTCTGCTGCACGAGCTGGGGTACGCGCACCGCGACGTCCGCTGGCCCAATGTCCTCTGGGACCCCATCAGGAGCTCGTGGTTCCTGATAGATCTCGAGTACTCGGCGAGGTTCGGGGAGCCCGTGAACTGGGACAACGAGTGCCTGGCCCCCGAGCTGCGCCACGGAATGCCCTGCTCTGCTGCGTCAGACCTCTGGAGTGTCGGCTTCCTCGCTCGCGCAATGCCCTTCCCGATTGCCAACGGCCCCCTTGCCTCGTGTGTGCGGCAGTTGATGGACCCAGACCCAGCCATGAGGCCTGCAAGCGCTGCTGCGGCCCTTCTCCTCCTCAACCCCGCCCCCAAAAAGGACCTTGCTTCTGGGAGTACGTAATCCCGAAAGCACCTTTCTTTCCCCTGCCCAAAGAGGCTAGACACGGCCCGTCGATTCAAATCAAAAGACAAGTTCCAGATTTCAATACCCTGATCCGCTCAGGCGTGGGTGGTATCCTGAGATGCCTCAATCTCCTCGAGATATCAACCCCTCCTCACTTTTCCATGTCGCCCACGAACAAGTCGGGGTCGCCCTGCTGCTCTGCCTGCTCCTCCCGCGCCCGCTTTCTCCTGCCCGCCGTGTCCGCTGGCGTGTCTCCGGTGTCCTCCTGCGGCGCCGGCGCCTGGGGGCAGAACCTGGGGTCGCTGGCGAGGTCGTCCCTGACCTGCATGAGCAGCCGCCCCAGCAGCCCCGGGCTGCCGTCCCTCTGCGCCGCCCAGCAGCCCCCACCCCTGCCGGGCACCTCGCAGAGCGTCCTGCCCGCACAGAGGCCCACGAGGGCCCTTCCCAGCGCCTCGTTCTGCTCGAACTTGGCCCGCAGCGCCCGCAGCATCGCCGCTGCCTTGCTGGGCCCCGCGAGGGCGCTGGCGTCGGCTGGTCGCTGCCTCCGCAGGCGCGTGTTGGCCCGCTTGGCCTCTGCGGCCGTGGGGGCTGCACGGATGGCCTCTGCGCCCGCGGGCCACGTGCGCTCGTACTTGCTGGCCTGGTAGAAGTGCTCGGCGGTGGCGTAGCGGTGGCCGTCGAGGTCGAAGGCGCCCGGGGAGGAGCGGAGGGCGGGGTCGCTGACGGCGGCCTTGGCGGCGGGGTGCACGTCGGGCCAGAAGTTGCTCAGCCACGCGAAGCCGTTGGCCTTGTCCGACTTGAACCACACCGTCCGCGCGTCGCTGTCGTAGCGCCTGCGGCGGGGCGCTGCTCCTGCCGCTGCCGCTGCCGCTGCTCTGCGCTGCATGGGCGGGACAGTTGGGCGTCTCAGGCGCGGGGGTTTTTCTAAACTGCGGCACGGGTTATTAGAAAACACAGAACGGGTCAATTGCACCCTCGCGACAAAATCTGACAGGCGATTCACCGACAAGGCTCTCCGGCTGTTTCCTGCTTCTGGTGCGTTGCCACCACGGCTCCGTTGGCTAAATGCAATTTACACAACATTTGAATTGCGGTTGTTGTGTCGGTTACCGCAAACCTGTCACGCCTCGAAACCGGGATGAAAACCCCAACACGATGGCCAAAGCGCTCGATCACGCGCGCCACGTGCAGAGGCATCTGGGAGGGCGTTGTTCCGCCTTTGTCCTCGGAGGTTGAGAAATCAGGATTATCCCAGGAATAAATCTCGTCAGCAGATCTTCCTCTGCCTGTCTGTGTGGAGCGTTCAGTGTGGGGGTTCAGTGCGGTCTGTGCGGGCTCGCAGAGCCACTCGCGCGCAGGATGCGGTCGCCCCAGCCCATGTTCGGGCGCTACCTCGTGACCAACACGGTCCCTGAGTGGCGCAGCCGCTACCTCAACTACCAGCACCTCAAGGCACCCACGGGCCCCACCCAAACTCAACCTCCCCACAACTGCGACGCCACGTCACCACACGGCAAAGAAGCCGCGTCAGCTGCTGGCGCCACGTCACTGCTGGGCAAAAGTCACATCACCTACTGGCGCCACGTCACTACTGGGGGCCAAGTCGCATCAGCTGCTGACGCAACGCCACGCCACGTCACCACAGCGCATGAGCCTGGGGCTGCGGCCGCGGCCCGACGACGAGGCCACCGGCAGCGACTCGTCGACGTCGTCGTCGAGGGCGTCGGCCAGGCGGCAGCTGGAGGAGCCGCTGCTGGCGTCGTCGTCGTCGCCGTCGCCGCCGCCGGGGGCGTCGGCCGCGGGCGCCGCCGACGAGCGGAGGCTGCGCAGGGAGTACGCCAGGAACTTCGACCGCGTCGACCAGTTCTACGCTGAGCGCGTGGCCGAGGACGGCACGACCGTCCTGGCGGCCGCCGGCACTCTCCACGCCCTCGTTGCGTGCCCCTTCCCCCTCCTCTCCCAGCCCACAACAGCTTCCTGCACGCCACCTCGCCCGCAATTCCGGGAAACATGCCTGCGCCACGTCACCACACAAAGCACACCCCTCTTCCGGTTGGTTTACTATACGGATGGGAAACTGACACGAGCGTTGCATTCTGGGTGGCCGCACTGCGTCGGTGGCGCGCGGTCCGTTGCTCTGGGCGGCCACGCCTCGCAGGGGATGGGGCCGCGGCCGTCGGCGGAGCTGGAGGCGTGGGGCGGGGCGCTGGGCAGCCCCGCAGCGTCGGCGGCGATGCCCGTGTCGGTGGCGTCGATGGCGGCCAACCCGGACGACGTCTCGGGGCCCGAGCAGATACGCCTGGCGCTCTGGCGCGTGTACGACGAGCTCTCGCGGCTCGAGAGCTTCTGCGACCTCAACAGACAGGTTCTCGGAACTCGGACAGAATTCCTGGACTTTTCCTGGAACCCCGAGGGCACGTCACTCACGTGGTGGTTTCCGGAACCCCCCTCTGTCTCAAGGGGTTCGAGGAGCTGGTCGACAAGGTCAGACAGAGGCCGGGAGGCGAGGACCTCGCGGACGAGCTCCAGCACCGCCTCGAGTCGCTCTCGTTCTACGACCACCACAACCTCAAAGACCTCCTGAGGCTCATCCCGGTATGGATAAATATCTTCTCGCAATATCTCGGAAATCCACTCTGACGTCACTACTCACCATACGGCACTCCCGTGTGACGCCATCACCGACATGGTGGCCAGACGGTGTATGCGGACGCGTTCACGGGGGGGAACATGCACGAGGCGATGGTGAAGCTGTCGGAGCGGCCCAACGCGACGTCCAACTGGCGGCTGTTCCGGCTGGGCGTGTTTGTGGGCCTCGTGGCGCTGCTGCTGCTCGTGTCGCTGATCTGGTGGTTCCAGACGCCCGCCGCCCGCATGGTGCAGGGCGACGAGGTCTTCCTGCTCTTCCGCTCGCTGGGCCTGGCCATCCTGCTCGTCTGGATGTGGGGCGTCGACCTCTACATCTGCATCCGCACTGGGGTCTGCACCTTCCCCTGCCCCTGCCCCTGCCCTCTCTGGCGCGTCTCTCTGACGGCGTCCGCTGGCAGCTCAACTACGTGTTCCTGTTCAACTTCGACCCCAGAAAGCACAAGACAAACTACCTGCGACTGTTCGAGGTCAGCGCCACGCCCTCATGCTTCCCCTTTTTCAATGCGCACACCACCCTCCCCCCGTTGTCATTCACGCGCTTTGCCTCTTCGGTCTGGCCACCCGTTCCCTTTGTCTCTCGGCTGAGCCGCGGCTGGCGTGCGCAGATTGCCGCGTGCTTCACGGTCGTGTGGCTGCTGACGCTCGTGCTGTACCTGTTCAGCTGCAGTCCCCCCAAGCTGGCCTCGTTCTTCGACCAGGTGTGGCCCCCGCTGTGGCCCATCGTCCTCTGGTGCCTCTGCATCGTCCTCTTTGTCGCCTACCAGATCTCGTGCGCCTCCTCCGCCCCGCAGCGCCAGTGCCAGCAGCCCCGTGGGGGGTCTCACGCCGTCGCAGCGTGAGGTTCTCGTTCATCCGCGAGCTCGTGCGGATCTTCCTGGCGCCGCTGTTCCGCACGCGCTTCCGGGACTCGTTCATCGCGGACCAGCTGGTGTCGCTCTCGATCATCTACCAGGACATCGTCTTCAGCATCTGCTTCTACACGACCGACGCCTGGTCGCACGAGTGCCGCTGCCTCGAGGCCAACGCGTACCTGCGGTCGCTGGCGGCCGTCACGCCGTCGTTCCTGCGGCTGCTGCAGTGCCTGCGCCAGCACAGGGACACGGCTCCGCGCTGGTGGGCGCCGTCGCTGGTGCTGCTCAACGCGGGCAAGTACTGCTCGTCGATCGTCGTCTCTGTGCTCTCGATGCTGCGCTCCAAGACGAGCTACGACACGCTGACGTGGGTCTGGCTGGGCGCCGTCGTCATCAACACCGTCTACAACTTCACGTGGGACATCACTATGGACTGGGGCCTCGTACGTCGGTGGGCTTTAGTGGGTTGGGCTGCATGTGCTGGGGGGAGGGGGGCAGTCCCGACAGCGACTTCGCTCTGCCAAAGGGATGGCAGTCTGGGGGTGCGTGCCGTCCTCAGCAGAGGGAGAGCGGCACAGCTGCAGACACTAGCAAGCCTGCTGCTGCTTTGCGTTCCTGTGCTCCCGCCTTGGCGCTGCTGCTGTTTCGGGGCCGTGGGACACAACAGCTCCGCCTCTCAACGGCACGCGTCCACCGAGCAGATGAGGCGGAAGAACACGGTGCGGCCGCTGCTGCGGGACGTGCTGGTGTTCCGGCCGCCTGCGCTGTACTACTGCGCGATGGGGCTGGACCTGCTGCTGCGGCTCATGTGGACGCTGACCATCTCGCCCGGCACCATCCTCCTCGTCAGCAAGATGCGCATGGACGTCTTCATGACGATGCTCGCCGCCGTCGAGATCTTCCGCCGCGGCATGTGGAACGTCTTCCGCATCGAGAACGAGCACGTGCACCAGTTCAAGCCCGCCACGCCCGCTGCCACGCCCGCCGCCACGCCGGCGCAGAGCACGCGCGCGAGCCCGTGCTGCCTGCTGGGGGTGGGACCGCCAGCAGCGGCAGCAGCAGCAGGGGGGACGGCGACAGCGGCGATGCTGGCGATGGAGCCCCTGTCGCTGGGGGACACGGAGGCGTCGCAGGGCGGGCAGAGAAAGGAGTCGCCGTAGCACGCACTCCCCACACCTCCTCACCAGCTGCTGGCCAGTGGCAATAAAGACGTAAGTTGTAGCAAACAGGTGCAAACAGAGTGTGTGGGTGGTGGGACGAGGGTAATTGAAATGGATAAAATATGGAGGTTCGGGGCTTCGATCCCCGTGCCTCTTCCATGCCAAGGGAGTGCTCTACCAAGTGAGCTAAACCCCCAATTTTCGGAAAAGGAAAACCACAAAGTTGATGAGGAAACCGGAGAAGTAACGTTCTTCAGCCGTGTTGCTGCATTACGTTTTGCAGCTATTTCCTCGGGATAAGATTTTCCTGTGGGTGAACCCTACGAGCTGTGAGGTGTCTAACCAGCACTGTTCCCTCTCCTGTGGTCAAAATGACAGGTACTGGTATGTTAAGCATGTAGTGAACCCATACATTTCATGTAGTGAAGGAGTTCCATAGCAATGTGTAGCAGACAGATGCATAGCAGTGTGTGAGAGAGCATTCATCCTGGAAAATATTTGCTTATATTAACACAGAGAGAACAAGGGAGAAAGGGAGAAGGGGTTTCATACCTCATAATAAGATCGTTCAGAGTCCCATCAAGCATCAGCATAGCCTTGAACCCAGCTCTGACCTCTTCAAAGGTACACAGCAGGCGAGTATGCTGGGCAGAACAGCATTAAGGAAGTCTGTTAGAGGTTATGATTAACATTCCAGAACCTCTGCTATGTGCTGCTAAATGGGTATCTTCTGCTATACTATATAGTAGAAGGCACTGAAGTGCCTTCTGCTGGGTGGTGTAGCAGAGCAGACACAATGCTGTAGTAATGCATTGCAGAAGGTCTGCTATACAGTGCTACACTGATACTCTCTGCTATGTAGCATAGCAGAAGGCACTAAAGCACCTTTCACTGTGTGTTTGATGTAGCAGACCCCAGTTAGTGTAGCAGCAGTGTGTAGCAGACCTTTTGCTACAAGTCACTATACAAATACCTCCACTATGCTGTGTAGCAAAAGGTGCTGGAGCACCTTCCACTACACAGTGTAGTGAACCCTATTATGTAGCAGTATGTACAGCCCTGGCCATAAGTTTGTTAATACTCCCCCAGGTCTAAGATTTGCTCCCAAAAGCTATTTTTTCCGATTTTGGATAAAATTTCCAGATATTTTAGGTCGGCGGAGATATAAATGCATTCTCCGATTGATTTGGGATTGAGATTTTTGAATCGCGCCACTTTTTAAACATGGTCTTTTTGAGCAAAAAGAAACGCTGGGAGTTGTGGTTCCTCCAGAAGCACAAGCTGGGCCCTCACATGATGGCCAATGCCACGGGCAAGCAGGTTAGGTGCTCTCCCCAGGTCGCCAAGAAGTGGGCCGATTTCGACGGTCCCTTGCGCGCTGTGGACACCTCTCGCTCCAGCGCTCCACACAAAACTTCAGTGCAAGAAGATTCAAAAATCACCAAACTCTCAGAGCAGCATCCCACGGAGTCGTCCGCGGCTCTGGCCGGGTGCCTGAAGAGGGCTCGGGTTGCTGTCTCTTCACGCACCGTACGGCGCCATTTGAATGCCACTGGGCGCAGCTACAAGAAGTCGATGATCAAATTTCTTCTCTCGGCATGCCACCGCGAAGATCGCAAGATTTTCGCCCAAACTCGGCGGAACCAGAACTGGAACCAGGTCATTTTCACGGACGAGGCATCCTTCAAGCTCTTTGGCACCCCGAGGGGAGCATGGCAGTCGAGGTCCCACCCCTACGTGGTGCGCAAAGTCAAGCACCCAGGCAAGGTGCACATCTGGGGGTGCTTTTTGGCGGAAGGGTTCGGGCGCCTCTACAGGTTCACATGCAACCTCAATTCCAAGAAGCTCTGTCACATCTACAACAAGGCCCTGCTGCCCAGTGCCAAGAAGATGTTTGGACTCGCCCCAGGTGGCTGGGTGCTGCAGGAGGACAACGACCCAAAGCACACAAGCAAACTCACCAAGGCCTGGAGGGCCTCCCACAACGTGGACCACATGGCCTGGCCAGCATGCTCCCCGGACCTCAACCCAATAGAAAACGTGTGGTCTCTCCTCAAGGCTTGCGTGGCGTTACACTGCCCCCGGAACGTCGAGGGACTGCACCGCGTGCTGCACAAGGAATGGGCAAGGCTTCTGAAATCTCTCGCCCAAAAATTGGTGGCGAGTATGAATTCGTGCCTGGAAAGGATCACAGAGGCTAATGGGGACTACACCCTCTACTAACCATCAGCACTCCCCCTCTCCTCCCTCTGGCCCTTATGACAAACAAAGTCTGTTTGCTTGTCTGTTCTGGGGGAGTATTAACTTACTTATGGCCAGGGCTGTAGTGGACCTTCTGCTATACACTGCTACACAAATACCTTCACTATACTGTGTAGTGGACCCTATAGTGTAGCAGTATGTAGTGGACCTTCCACTACATACTGCTATGCATACCTTTACTATGCACTGCTACACATACCTCTGCTATATGCTGCAATGCAAATACCTCTGCTATGCACTGCAATGCATACCTTCACTATGTGCTGCTATGCAAATACCTTCACTTTACACCACTATGCATTCTTTCACAACACACCACTATGCAAATACCTTTGCTATGCACTGCTATACATACCTTCACTACATGCTGCTGCTACACATACCTCTGCTCTGTGTCACTATGCAAATACCTCTGCTATGCAGTGTAGCAGACCCTGTGCAGCAGTGTGTAGCAGATCTGCCTCCGCTACACATCACTACATGACATCCACTACACAGTGTAGCAGACTCCATTCTGCTATGCACTGCTACACAGATGCTGCTATGCACTGCTGCAGCAATTCACTTCTGCTATATTACGTAGCAGAGCATGCATAGCAGTGTGTAGTGGAACTGCAGAAGGGACCAGCAACTCCTGTAGCAGCATGTAGTGAAGGGTGCTGCTACATATCATAGTGGACCCTGTGTAGTGACATGTGGTGGTGACCTGTATAGCAGCATGTAGCTGATGGTAGAACTACATGCTGCTACACACCCTTCACTACACAGCATAGCAGACCCATACATAGCATCATGCAGTGAAGGCCTGCATAGCAGTGTGTAGCCCTGTCTGTATAGCAGTGCATAGTTCTACCATCTGCTATGCACTGCAAAGCCAGCCTGGCTGCATGTTGCTACATGCTTGATGTGTGTATATGTTTATTTTCACATACAAAAAAGGATTTTTCTTTTTGAGTAAACCGTACAATAGACAAAACAATGATAGCCCGACACCAAGGAAGATGTTCATGCCCATTGATTTGACTGTGGCCAAGCGCACACACAGTGGGAAATTGAAAAATTTGGTCCCGCTCAGATTCGAACTGAGATCAAGAGATCCAGAGTCTCCTATACTAACCCTTATACTACGGAACCCTTCATTTGATTGAACTGTTCCAGAAATCCCTGTGCTGGAATTCAGACAAGTCCCACACAGCCGCTAAACACTGCGTATGCCGAGAACAAAAGGAAATGGCCAGGTATGACCATAACACGTTTCGCTGTATTAGTCTGGTTCTCTACACAAGAGCCACCAGGATGCCTACAGCAATGGCGCAGAGGGCAGAGGGAGCGAACCCCATAGCACCGTTGGCCGGCTCCTTGGCAGACGAGGCCGAGGAGTGGGCAGGGCTGTGGCTCGAAGGCGCCGGGGCAGTGCTCGACGCCGTAGCATTGGAGTGCTGCCTGCTCGACGACGAGTGGCTGCCAGACGCGTGGGCCTCGGAGCTCACATGGCCCTTGCTCGAGGACGCCGCGGCCTTGCTGGACGACGCAGGCACGGGGCCGTGGCCAGAAGACGCTGCGCTGGACTGCCTCTCGGAAGAGCAGCTGCTCGAGTCCTCCGCGGGGCTGCCAGAGCTGGCCTTGTGGCTGCTGGCGTGTCCAGCGCTGCTCGAGGATGCTGCGTCGCTCGAGTGCCTCCTGCTGGCCGACGACGACGAGAACTCGGGCACCGGCACCGGCGACGAGGACGAGGAGTGGGCGTCGGCGGACTTGCAGAGGTGGGCCTCGAGGTACGAGTTCCAGCTGCCGAGGTTGTTCTCGTGGGCGAAGACCTTGACCGAGTTGGCCTCGATGCTCATGCTGTTGAAGTTGAGGTAGCTGTTGCCGCCGTCCACGCTCGTCGTGGCGACCTCCGCGCCGTTGAGCATGTTCTTGTACTTCTGGCCCGCCACCGAGTTGAGGCCCTTGTCGATCTGCAGCCTCGGGATGGCCGCGGAGCTCGACGCGGTGTTGATGACGACGACGATCTCCATGGGGCCCGCGATCCTCGAGAAGGCCAGGAGGCCTGCGTTGTTCATGTCGCCCCACCTCCACGTCGTCCACCCCTCCCTGAGGGCGCTGCACGATTGGCGGATGGCGTTGACGCTGCGAGCCGCCTTGTACACCATGTTTGTGCGGTCCAGGTAGGGGTCCTGCTTCCAGTCGGGCGACAGCGTGTGGTCAGACTTGCCCACATACGCGAGCCTGCAAGAGCACAATTGGCGTTTCGACTTAGAAATTGCATTTGGGGGAAAATACGGGCAGTGAAATGCGTACTTGTCGATCGAGGCGATGGTGCTGCCCAGACGCCAGCCGCTGCCCATGAACATGTTCTGGCGGTGGACGACGTCGCCGTTGGCGGAGCACGTGGCCTGGACCTGCTGGGTCGCCGAGCCGAGGTTCATGTTGTTCCAGTGGCAGTTGCCGTTGAAGCCCTGCTCGATGCCGTAGTACAGCACGGGCGTGCCCTGGATCAGGGGCAGCGCGGCCACCGCCAGGCGGCTCTTGGTGGGGTCCGACCCGCCCTCGACGACGCGGGGCCAGTCGTGGATCTCGACGTGGTTCCAGTCGAGCCTCGCGTCGTTCTGCGCCGCGAGCGACTGCTGGTACTGCGCGCTGAACGCGTCCTCGAGGGCGTGTGCGTTGCGCTGGTTCATGAGCAGGTCCTTGAGGGTCCCGCTCAGCGCGAAGTTGTAGACGGCGTCGAGGCCCGGGTACTTGCATGTCGGGTGCGCGAGGTACGTGCTCTTGAGGTCCGCCAGGCGGCTCGTGAGCGCCGCGGGCACGTTGCCGTGGTCGTTGGGGTTGGCGGGGTTCGAGGACATCTTGCCCAGCGAGCGGGCGATCCACTCGGGCGTCGAGGCGACCTCGCCGAGGATGAGGAAGTTCTCCTTGCCGATGGACTTTGCGTAGTCGCGGACCATAGTACTGAAGTAGGCGATGAAGTCGGCCGTCGTGAACTTGGCGGCGTCGAGGCGGAACCCGTCGATGTCGGCAAAGGCGATCCAGTACTTGTGCAGCGCCGTGAAGATTTCCTGGAAGTCGTAGTTGCGCGTGTCGAGGTCGAACATCAGGTCCGTGAAGTCCCCGAACATCACGCGGCTCTCCTCGCTCGACATCTCAGCCCCCGTGTTGGGCCCGCACCTGTTGAGGAAGTACTGCGCGGGGTCTACTGTCAATAGAGCGCGCGGAGAGGGGCGGAACATCAGTTGATTTTGCTCACCTTGGTCCTGAAGGGCGCGAAGAACGTGTCGCCAAAGGCCATCTCGCCCTGCTTGGTGGAGCCGCCCGGCTGGCCCGCCCAGTAGGCGGCGTCGAGGGTGCTGGCGCAGTCGACGTGGCTGTCGGGCTGGCGCGAGTAGTGCGTCTTCTTGTCGCAGATGTGGTTGAAGACGACGTCCATCACGATGCGGATGCCGCGCGCGTGAGCCTGCCGCACCAGCTCGCGCAGCTCGTCGGCGGTGCCGAAGCCAGGGTCGACCTCTGTGTAGTCGGTGACGCAGTAGCCGTGGTAGTCGCCGTTGTGCTTGAGGAAGGGAGTGATCCACAGGCTGCGCCCCGAATACGTTCAGAGACCGGGGGATAACCGACGCATCTACACTCAATTTCCCCCATGCACAAAACAAGCGCAAAAGAAACGAGTCCCGCAACTCCTTGCACGACGCCCACACCCCCCGAGGAGGTTTCCGTCGCCCCTGATCCGAGGGGCGCCGGTGCGTCGCGCGCGGCCGCTCCCGGATTTCTCGAGACCGGAAAAGTTGATGAATAGGTGAAAGACGGTTGCAGCGATCCCCCGTTTTTGCCCCCGAAAAATGAAAGATGCATGAATGATCGCTTAAGCACGAGTCAGCTGCACTAGAAAAACGACTGTGATTTTATCCACCCCTGTCCCCCAAAGTTCAATAAACGGCGGTTACCGCATTTGAACTGAAACGGGAGGAAATTGAGGGGGCGCGTTTGGTGCGAGCACGAGAAACACACCGCAGAGCACCCGCCGCGACGAGCACACGCCCGCAGGGGCCGCAGAGGCGGTGGGAGCGCACCTGGTGATGCCGAGGTCCTTGAGGTAGTCGAGGCGCGCCGTGATGCCGCTCAGGTCGCCGCCCATGCGGTAGTCGGGGAGGCCGTACTGGTTGGGCGTGTCCTGGTTGGCGGCCTGCGTGTCGGGCAGGTTGAGGCGGTCGTTGCTGAGGTTGCCGTTGTTGAACCGGTCGACCTGAATCTGGTACACGAGCTCCGCGCCCCAGAACGACGGCGACGCGTAGTATTTCCCGCGGCCCTTGAAGTCCGCCTCTGCCGCGCGCACGCGGCCGTTGGCCCAGTCCTTGACGGCCTGGGTCCCGACAACGCTGATGTCGGGGAGTGCCGAGGCAGCAGCGGCGCCGCCCAGGAGGCAGGCCGTGAGCAGAGCAGCTGGCAGTTTTATAGTGCGCATAATGCTGGGTGTGAAGAACTGAATGAAAAATGAGGCAAGATCCGCGAGGGGGCAATAAACCGCTCCCGATGATGTCACAGAGGGGAAAATATCTTGAATCACACGCAAGCAGCAGCTTGAAAAGTGCCCCCAACCCCCAGCGCGTTTCCTGGGAGGTTCTCATGTTCAATTCCTCCGTTTTTCAGCCCTCTCGGTACAGTCAGCACAGGCGCTGGAGGCACGAGCCCTCCAGAAGTCGCGAGAGTGGGTTGAATGGCCTTGCGGAGTGGGTGACGGGGGGAAATGCACCGCCTGAGAGCCCGGACATCGATGTCTCTGTCAGTTATTCCTTTCGGTTGAAGTCCCGTGGTGGGAAATGTGTGCCGTTGTGCACCCAGACGCACTCGCAGTGCACGAACGCCTGGTACGTGACCGCAGAGAGGGCTCCCAGGGGCGCGATGCGCTTCACTCAAATGCAGCTGCTGGGTTGTTGAATCACAGAACTTCCCAGAGTTGGGGACCAGCGGTGAGTATTCTGCGACAAGGCTGATCACACCCCTCACAGTTAACACCCCACATGACTCCTCCAAGATGATTGCACCTCGGCCGCACCACAGAAGAGTTCTCTGGTACCACAGAGAGGTGCGCCAAGAGGACCGTTGGGATCATGGCAAATGATGAGCCATTAATCTGGTGTCGTCGTCTCAGGATGACAGCTCGTGAATTTCCTTTATGTGGATGGGGGTTTAGCTCACTTGGTAGAGCACTCCCTTGGCATGGGAGAGGCACGGGGATCGAAGCCCCGAACCTCCATATTTTTCCAATATGTCTGAACCAAATAAGACCGCTGGGCCGGTCCTTCTTGTCGCTCCATACGAACAGAGTACACAAGACGGAGAACTGAGTGCCGGGCTCACAGTATTGTGTAGCATAGTTGCTTAGGTGTCGCACTGCCTCAGGTGCGACGCAGTTAGGTGGTCTGTGTGGCGCTGTCTGTGTGTCCCTATGACCCCTCCTTCTGCTCGCCCTGCTCGAGGGGCTGGGGGTCCGACAGCGACAGGGGCTCCATCTCCAGCTCCGCCACCGGCGCCACCGCTGGCGGGGCCCCCGCGGCCGCAGCAGCCTGCGCTGCCGCCGTGACAGCGGCCGCCGCGATGGCCGAGGGCCCCACCCAGGGGCTGACCCGCGTGCTCTGCGTGGGCGTGGCCCCCATCAGGCAGCAGGGGCTCGTCCGCGTGCTCTGCGCCGGCGTCGTGCCCAGCAGGCAGCAGGGGCTCCCGCGCCTGCTCTGCGCCGGCGTGACGTCGGGGGTGACCGCGGGCGTCGAGGCCGGCGTCGAGGCGGGCGTGGGCACGGGCGTGGCGGGCTTGAACTGGTGCACGTGCTCGTTCTCGATGCGGAAGACGTTCCACATGCCGCGGCGGAAGATCTCGACGGCGGCGATGATGGTCATGAGGACGTCCATGCGCATCTTGCTGACGAGGAGGATGGTGCCGGGCGAGATGGTCAGCGTCCACATGAGCCGCAGCAGCAGGTCCAGCCCCATCGCGCAGTAGTACAGCGCTGGCGGCCGGAACACCAGCACGTCTCGCAGCAGCGGCCGCACCGTGTTCCCCCTCTTCATCTGCGCGGTGCGCGCGTCGCGTGTGCCGGGGCCGTGCGTCAGTGGGCTGGGGCAGTGCCAATTGGTTTCGTGTTTTGTTGTACTGCCGAGATTAAGTTCACGGATTTCAATTGCGAGAAGGCGGAATTCCTCAATTCATACGCTGGGGCAGCGCTGAGTTCCTATTAATGGCCCTCAGCACCGAGCGACCTCGGAGTGCGCCACCGGAAAGGCGGCAGTGTACGCTATGTCCATAAAGGCACACGCTCCCACACGCACGCAGAGGGAATACGCGGCCCCCACGGGGAGAGAGACGCACGAGGCCCCAGTCCTGGGAGATATCCCACGAGAAGTTGTAGACGGTGTTGATGACGACGGCGACGAGCCAGACCCACGTCAGCGCGTCGTACTTGGTCTTGGAGCGCAGCGCCGAGAGCACCGAGACGACGATGGAGGAGCTGTACTTGCCGGCGTTGCCCAGCACCTTGGTGGGCACCCACCAGCGCTCGGCGTTGTCGTAGTGCTGCCGGAAGCACTGGACCATCCGCAGGAACGACGGGATGATGGTCACCAGCGACTTGAGGTACGCGTTGGCGTGCAGGCAGCGGCACTCGTGCGACCAGGCGTCGCTCGTGTAGAAGCAGATGCTGAAGACGATGTCCTGCCAGATGATCGAGAGCGACACCAGCTGGTCCGCGATGAACGAGTCCCGGAAGCGCATGCGGAACAGCGGCGCCAGGAAGATCCGCACGAGCTCGCGGATGAACGAGAGCCTCGCGCTGGGCGTGCGTGCGGCAACTGAGACCACCCGGAGCCGAGGGCGCGGCGCGTACGAGCGTACGAGATCTGGTAGGCGACAAAGAGGACGATGCAGATGCACCAGAGGATGAGGGGCCACAGCGGGGGCCACACCCTCCCGAAGAACGGCGTCGGCTTGGGGGGGCTGCAGCTGAACAGGTACAGCACGAGCGCCAGCAGCCACACGACTGTCAAGCACGCGGCAATCTGCAAGCGCAGGCGATGAGATCAGAGCCAGAGTCTGAGCAAACGATGAAACCGGACTGGGGGGAGCAGTGCGAGATGACTGTGGTTGGTGGGATGGAATGGAATAAAAACAAGGCTGACCTCGAACAGCCGCAGGTAGTTGGTCTTGTGCTTTCTGGGGTCGAAGTTGAACAGGAACACGTAGTTGAGCTGCAGAAGGAGCAGGTCAGAAGACGCCCACCACAGGAGAGGGAGAGAGAGGGCAGGGGCAGACCCCAGTGCGGATGCAGATGTAGAGGTCGACGCCCCACATCCAGACGAGCAGGATGGCCAGGCCCAGCGAGCGGAAGAGCAGGAAGACCTCGTTGTTCTGCACAAAGTGGGTGGCCGGCGTGTGGAACCACCAGATCAGCGCCACGAGCAGCAGCAGCACCGCGAGGCCCATGAACAGGCCCAGCAGGAACAGCCGCCAGTTGGACGTCCCGTCGGGGCGCTGCGACAGCGTCACCATCGCCTCGAACATGTTCCCCGACGTGAACGCCTCCGCGTACACAGTCTGAGCAGTGACGTCAGCGCGATATCTCTCAGATATTTTCCCATACGGGGATGATCCGCAGTAGGTCCTTGAGGCGGTGGCGGTCGTAGAACGAGAGCGACTCGAGGTTCTGCTGGAGCTCGTCGGCGAGGTAGTCGCCGCGCGGCCTCTGACGGACCTTTTCAACAAGCTCCTCGAACCCCTGCGTGCGTTTCCAGGAATTACTCGGTATGACGTGCTCTGATTCCGGGAAATGTCCGAGAAAAGAGGGGGCTGTGGGGGCCCACCTGTCTGTTGAGCTCGCAGAACCTCTCGAGCCGCGAGAGCTCGTCGAAGACGCGCCAGAGGGACCTGCGGATCTGCTCGGGCCGCGACGAGTGCTCGGGGGGCGGGGCCATGGAGGCCAGCGACACCGACATGACCGAGACCGAGGGCAGGCCCAGCGGCCCCCCGAACACCTGCAGCTCCACCGGCGGCGGCGGCCCCATGCCCTGCCCACGCCCAAGAACAAGGACCACGGCCAGGCCGTAGCAGAGCAGCGCAGAGCAGGGAGGTGCCCGCGGGTCCCCCACGAGGACGCAATTTCCAGATCGCACGTGGTTAGCTGAGTTGCATGGTTCTTTTGTGATGACGTGGCGCAGGCAGTTTTTCCCGGCAGTGAGTCACCCCCTGTCTCTTTAATCCGAAATTTATCCAGGTGTTTTTCCCATTGCTGTGCTCTCGCCCGGGTCGGGGCCCACCAGCAGAGGTGGTGCAGCCCGCCCGCGTCCTGAGAGCCTTGAGGCGAATCGCGGCACCCTTGTGTCGGGTGGGAACTGTGACGACAGGGAAGCAGGGGCCCTGAAAACTGCACCATCTCGGGGGACATGTCCCCAACAGGACACCGCAGAGATGACGCTACTGCCCTCTGCTCACAGGACAGCACAGCCCCCTCTCTCACGCGGCACCCCCGGGGGGGCGTGGGAAGGGGGGGCGCACGCACGAGGAGGTTGAGGGTGCTGGCGGCAGCGAGGACCGCGGCGCCGTCCTCGGCCACGCGCTCGACGTAGAACTGGTCGACGCGGTCGAAGTTCCTGCCGTACTCCCTGCGCAGCCTCCGCTCCTCGTCCCCCGCCGACGACACGGGCACCGGCGTCGGCGCGGGCGCCTTGGACGGCAGCAGCGGCTCCTCCGCCTGCCGCAGCCCCAGGCTCATGCGCTGCGGGTGGGGCGGGGGGCAGCCAGTCAGTCAGTTTGTGCAGCGACTTGGTTGTTTTGCTGCAGTCGGCGGCTTCCGGTCCTCGGCGGATTGCGCGCCGTGCCGTGACGTGGTGGCGCGCCTTGAGGTGGTGGTAGTTGAGGTAGCGGCTGCGCCACTCGGGGATCGTGTTGGTCACGAGGTAGCGCCCGAACATGGGCTGGGGTGACCGCATCTCTGGGCTGCTGAGGGGGCGGTGCCCAACAGGGAGCTCCGAAGGGGCGGGAGTTGTGGGGAGTACTGGGGGGGTGCTGGGGGTCTCGCGGCGGCAGCCCCGCAGAACTGAAGACACGAGGAAGAAGGGGAGGGGAGCGGATCTAGAGGCGATGACGAGGTGTTCTTGGGAATGTCCCGGAAATGAGGGGAACATTCGGGCACTTGAGAGGATTATCGGCGTTTGTTCTTTTGTTCACCGGTTTTCCGGGTTCGCTGCGCCCCGTTTTCGCGGAAACCGGGAGCTGCTGAAGAAAGCACCCGGCAGAGAGCACGCGGGCAAACCCATGAGCGTCGAGCCCCTGATAAAGGTCAGTGTCGTTTGATTTTTCCCGATCTTTCCTGATACAGGCGAGCCTCTTTGCTGCTGCTGGCGGGCAAGACTGCAGCCGCATAGATCACACGTCTGATTGCATTGTTTATCAGAGAAAATAAAGCCTGAGGCGGAGTGCTCACTCACACCGTATGGCACCCCACCAAGTTTGAGGATACCGAAAAATTTGGTCCCGCTCAGATTCGAACTGAGATCAAGAGATCCAGAGTCTCCTATACTAACCCTTATACTACGGAACCCTTCGTGTAACTGAACTTTTTCCGAAATCCCTGTGCTGGAATTCAGGTACTCACACGTTATAACTCGGGTGAAATAACGGGGAGGGGACAAGGCTGAAACACAAGAGGTCATGAACCCACTGAAGTATGAGGACGAGGAAAGGAGTTGCTGTGTTATGTGTCACCACCCAAACTGATATGAAAGTGGAAGGAACCACAGATACACAAGAAAAAAACCCCTTATATTCACGTCACTGGCCTGATGTGACTTCATCTATCACAGTTATGCACTGCGATGATAAAGCATCTGAGATTGATGCTAACCACAGCACCTTTATGTAAACTGATAGAGACCTTGAGTAGTTTGACATCATTTTAGAATTCTGCTTCTTTCCATTTGAATGGAAAAACTGTTAGTTTTGTCTGATTGAACTGTCAAAGAGATTTCATCATTACTGATCTGCAACCTCAGCAGTAAGCAGTGGTACAGCCTGTAAGGGATATGTTGACTGATGAATAATTGGATATGGTTATCAGAAACACCTTGTTGCCGGTCTTCTGGTACTTGTGTGAGGGGCCCGTGTAATCACTCATTTGCAGTCTGTGGAAAGCAGCTAGAAGACCTCAAAGACTCACAGAGATTCTCGCTGGATGCTATGCTATGCTATGCTACAGAGATTCTCACTGATGTGGCCTAAACATCCGTGTCTCCTTCCCTGGCATATCTGCAGAGATACTTCCCTCCCACTGGCTCGTGAAGAACGACCACACCAGTGAGAATGTCGGAAGATACATCCCTAAGCAGCTCTTCCACCACACTGCACACAACAATTCACACAATAACAAATACGAGCTCTATTGAGCAATACCAATGTTGAACCATTCATTCACGTTTCAATATCAAGCAACAGAGCACAGCTGACAGGGGGAACCGGGAATTACTTGCTAGATGACCTCGGTCGGCATCACGTTGTGCATGAGCCTGCACAGGTTATGGACAGACAGCATCCGGTGGAGGGCGGGGGGTTGATGATCTGTCAAGGTGATTGTGATTCTCATCAAACCACATTGCCGAACGAAACGAGGACCTGCCTCCAAAGCCTCAGGTTCGTGCTCTCATTGCAGCATCCCACCACGTACTCCAGTGACAGCACCAGCTTCCTGGCGGCCTTCCTGCATCCCTCTGCCGTCCTCTCCTCCGCCGCCTCCACCACAATAGCGCTCCACATTCTCCTGTCCCCGAACCTCTGCCCCGCTGCCATCCTCTCCACTGCTTCCCACGTCTCCACCAACCCTTCCCACGCTCCAACCTCGTCGCTTCCTGCCCTGGCCAGTGCTTTCTGGACTCCCCCACTGAGCGTTGCCCACAGCTGCCTGCTCACGGGGCACTCGACACAGCTCCTCGCCTTTGCCCCCGCCATCGCGATGCACTCGCACATCCTCCGTGCTGGCCCGGCCACTGCAGCGCTGCGCGATCCTCCGTCGCCCCTGAACTGGGTCCGGAGCAGTGGCTGCTGCTGCTGCTGCTGCCCTCTCGGTGGCGTTGCACTGCCAGCAGCTGAGGAACCGAGGACAGTGGGCATGGCGGGTGCGAGCAGCAGAAACCCGCGGACTGTGGCACTCGTGTGCTCGATGCTGTCGGCGGGCAGGTTCAAGGGCTGCAACTCGTGCTGCTTCTGCTGCACGTGCTGCCACTGCTCCGGCAGCAGATACCGCCTCTCCAGTTCCTGACGCAGAGCGGCTCTCAGCCCGGCATCCATGCCCTCGCT
>CACRSC010000099.1:58739-95219 GCA_902651635.1 Mastigamoeba balamuthi
CCCACGCGGAGCGTGTCCAGCACAGACCCCACGCTGACGCTCTCGCGCAGGCCCGCGCCCGCAGACCTGGGCAGGGGGACGCCGCGTGGGACGACGCCGTTGAGGACGCCCAGCAGGACATCTGGGAAGTCGACGACTGCGTGTCCTCTGGAGAGGAGGCCGAGTGTGCCGGGCAGGAACTTGTGGCGCCTGCGCCCATAGCGGGGCTGACTGTGGAGGTCTGCGGGGTCCAGAGGCAGGAGCTCGTCCAAGGGGCTGCCCACGAAGCCGCAGTCGAGGACGAGGAACGCGGTGGCGCCCTTGTTCAGCGCGTGGTTGAGGGGCTCCCCCACATCCCCGGGCTTCAGCACGTTTCCAGCGTCGTGGTTGGCCCCGGGCCCAAACCCCGCGTCGCTGGCGACCCCCCGCGCGCGTCAGGAGCGAGGGGCCGGAGCTGGCGGGGCAGGGGAGGGGGTGGCTGGCGCACTAGGGGCAGAGGGACGTGTGGTGGACCCACACGGTGCCCCGTGTGCCGAGCTTGACCTCCTCTGCGACGACGGTGCCCAGCCCCGAGAAGTAGAAGAGGACCACGTCCCCCCGCCGCGCCGCATTGGCCATGCGCCAGAGGCGCCGGAGCAGGGCCTCCTTGGTCGCGTGGGGGCCGACGAGGGTGTCGTGGTCGAGCGGCCTGTGGGGTCCCTGCTGCCAGTACTGCGCCACAGTCCTGCTCATCAGCTCCGCGTCGGCCTCTGCGCCACGGAGGAGCGTCCTCTGTGGGCCTGCAGCCAGGCCTGCGCCTGCCGCTGGCCCGCCGTTGACGCCTGCGAAGAGGGCGTGCAGGGTCGTCGTCGTGTAGCTGGCCTCTGGCAGCGCCACGTCCAAGGCCAGCGACCCCCAGGCCTCCCCCTGCCCGCCCGGCAGCAGCAGCAGGACCGAGCTGTGCGCTCCGTACGCGAGGCCGGCCACGGGCAGGCTGCCCTTGCCCATGTGCTCCGCCCTCGGCTCGCCCGCCCCCGAGGTGGCCGCGCGGTGGACCAGGAACGTGGCGTCGCCCTGGGGCGCGCAGAGCGTCGCCGTGAACCCCGGCCACTCGACAGCGGAGCCCCCCAGCGGGAGCAGCGCCCACTCCGAGTGCGCAGTCGTGCTGCTGGGGCTCGCGCTGAGGTGCACCCACAGCGCAAACTCGCGCCCCCTGGCCTGCGGCATTTTGCTGCCCCTGGGGAGGTGTGTGCGTGGGCTGTTGAGTGCTGGGCTGCAGGGGATGCAGGGGGTGCAGGGGGTGCAGGGGAGGCAGTGGGGGCTGTGGGGCACAGCGGGGTCATGCGGAAGTTGCTGAGGGTGTAGAACGGGGGGCCCTGGGCCATGGCTGCGGAGGCGCTCGTGGAGTGCTGTTCTGGAAGAGAGTTGTTGCCGGCTCTGCTGGGACGGCGGTAGGAATAGAAATGCACCTACAGGGATGTTCAGGGCACGTCAGGCCCTTTGAGCTTATATTCCAACAGCCATCCAGAAGAGCGGCGGTTGGATTTGTTCGGGTCGACTGGCCAGCTCACCCGTGGTCGCTGACATTCTGAATGCCCAGCGATCAAAGAGTGGCAAGAAGCGGCGGGCTGGCAGTGCTGCGTACCTGAGAGAAGACCCCCCAGAGGGCCGAATCACACCCACGCAAGGGGGCATCCCGAGAACCCCGGGGCTCCTACCATGGCGCCTGGGGACACTCTGGGGGAACTCTGGGACACGAGCAACCTCTCAGGGCACCCCCGGGTCTAACTCCTACATTTGCACAAGGCAGGGCAGCAGGGGCAACAGAAGCAACCCAGGGGTCCCCAGGTGCTCGCCCCGTGGCCAGAGGGGATCGACTATGCGCCAGTTCTTGCAGCACGACTAGACTGCGACAGTCTCGGCAGTCTCGGTTTCCGTACTGCAGGGGCAGCAGGAACAGCTGGGCTGAGGTTTCATCTGCCCGCACTGCCTGCCTCCGCGCTCGCGTGTCTGTGGGTCTGTGGTCAGTGGCTGGATTCTCATACAGCCGCAGCAGCAGCAGAGCAGTGCACGGCCAGGACCACGCGGCCGCTGGGCAGCTGGGCAGCTGGGCAGCTGGGCACAGAGAGAGAGAGGGCGTTTATTGGCTCGAGGGGGCCGTCTGCGAGGCCTTGGCTTTCTGCGCAGCCTCCTCCTGCTTCTGCCTCGCGATCGCCTTGTCCACCAGGGGCGCCAGCTGCCCGTTCTCCGCCAGCGTCTTGAGCAGCGTCACCACAAACGGTATGTAGTCGTGCTTCCTCCGCTGGTTCTCCTTCTACGCAGGCGGCACCAGCCCCACAGCTCCGTCAGTCCCTCTGCCACGCCACGCTGCCACGGGCCCGCTGGCTGCAGCACCCCACGAGACGCTGGCACCGCACAGGCTCCAGTGGCTCAGCGGGTCGCAGCTCCTCCAAGCCGAATAGCAGTGCGAACGCGAGGGGGAAGAGAGGGAGAGGAGGAGGGAGGAGGAGGAGGACGCACGGCCCACTGGCGGCGCCTGTCGTCCTCGGCAGCGGCCATCGCAGCGACGTTCTCGAGCAGCGCGTCGATCTCGGCGGCGCGGGGCGAGGCCGGGTCGAGGGCCTGGCGCTCGGCGAGCAGGCGCTGGCGCTGGTCGGCGAGGACGAGGGTCCTGCTGGTGACGATGGCCAGCAGGTTGAAGTGGATCTCCGTCGCGCTGTACCGGTCGATGCGCGCCTGGATGGCGGGCGCGGCCACGCTCAGCCAGTCCTTCCCCGCGCAGTCCCCCAGCGGCACGGGGCCTGGCTTCAGCCCGTCGAGCTCGTAGACAACGCCGTCCACCGGCACGTACGAGCTGCGTTATCGGGAATCTCAGTCAGAATATCTGGAGATTCCGCGGAAAATATCCAGGGAGATATCGGGATTCAATGCGTGCATGAAGTGGTAGACGTCGTCGTCGTCCTTGGCCTTCTTCTGCTCGTAGACGACGTGCTCCGAGCGCGAGAAGGAGTTGTGGGCGTTGCGGATGACCTCGCAGTTGGAGATGGCGAGGCCCTTGTCCTCGGGCGGGAAGTCGCGCGTGAACTCGCGGAACGACCGCAGCGTCTCGCCGATGTCGATCTGCGGGCAGTTCATCACCACCGACAGGATCGCCTGCGTCGCGCACGCGTTGTTGATGATCTGCAGCAGCGCGGCACGCAACAGGTGTCAGATTCCCGGATCCAAAGATCCCGGTATCGTGATATTACGGATTGCCTGCGTTGCGTCACGAGTGATTCAGAGTATTGGAATTGCTCGGTTGGGTGAGTTGGCACAGACGTCCTCGTAAAAGAGTATGGGAAGGCCTCCCGGCGGTGTGGTCACCTGGTTGGCGAAGAAGACGTTGGGGAAGTAGCTGGCGTGGGTGGGGGCGTGGGCGACGGTGTTGGGGTCGTCGGGGCGCCACTTGAAGAGGAAGATGAGGCCGTGCACGGGCTTGATGCGCTCAAACTCGGCCTTGTCGAGGCTCCAGAGCTCCTCCACCTGCGTGCCCTTGATCCCGATCTCCGCCATCAGCTCCGTGAACACCCCTGTTGCGTGTCGCATCAGCCCGGAATTCGGAATTGAATTCCCAATTCAATCTCTCCCCCAGTGATGCGGCGCCGCGGCGGGCCGCGAGCGGGGAGGGAGGGTTGCGACAACACGCACCAGGGTCCGACTCGATAGTGCACCACGTCCCTGCCATCGCGATGAGCTCTCTGCCGTCCGGTCGTTTGCGCGCGCCGCCGCCAAATCCCCAGAGAGCCACGAAATCGCAGCGCAGCGCCGAAAATATCTTCGTGCGTCAGCCGGTGGTGACGTGGGACGCGGAAGATATTGGTGTTTTTCGATCTTGCGTTTGGGCGGACCCTCCCGCTTCGCCTCGGCGGCCTGTTTGGTCCTTGTGGTTTTTTCGGTTTATTTTTCGGGCCCCTTTGCTCGCTCCCGTTTTTTTTCCTACGACCCGCTCGCTCCCCGCGCGGCGCACACTAACGGCACCCCCCGCTGCGAGCAGCCCCCCCACCTCCCACACGAGCCCTCCCCCCGCGCCCCCGCCGCGCGCCCCGCAGAGCCCCCGCCGCCCCGAGAGAGAGAGCGCGCCGTTTCGGAACACACCGGACGCTGCCCGCGCGGTGGATATTATCCCCTGATTTTTCGAACACACACACGCACGCACGCCGCTGCCGCCGCCATGTCGTTCGCCTCGTGCTTCTACTCGCCCTACGCGTACAAGCCGCCGCACCCGGCGCCCCCGAACCCCATCCCCCGTGCGCCCCCCTCGTCTCCCGCCGGCCCGGCCGTTGTGGCCCCCGCGCTAACCCCCCGCTGCCCAGGACCCGTCGCCGACGACGCACGCGACACTCCCCGCCCTCTCCCAGACCTCTCCCAGCCCCTCCCAGCCAGCCGCGGTGCAGCTGATGCGACTTTTTCTGCGGGCGCAGAGGTCGCGCTCGATGTCGTTTGCGCTCTGGCAGGAGGTCTTCGGCCCCCAGATGTCGCAGTCGAAGCAGCTCCTCGGCGGTGCGCCCGCACCCCCCTCCCCCCCCTCCTGACCACCGCCCGCCGCCGCCCCCCCGCAGAGGCGCGGTGCTCTGTGCTGGACTACCGCAACGGGCTGCTCGACGCGCAGATATTCGTCTCGAGCTCCGCTGTCGCCCTCATCCTCACCTCTGGCGCTGGCCCCGCCGTCAAGCGCTGCACCGTGCGGCCCCCCTCCGCCCGCCCCCCGCGCCCCCCGGCGCCTGAGAGTGTCTGTCTGCTCCCCCCCGTGGGCTCTGTGGCCTCTGCGGGGTGTGTGGGGGTGGATATTTTGCAGGTGATGCTGCCCATGGCGCAGATACTGTCGTGGGCCCGCGCCATCAAGGTCAGCACCACGGCGCCGCCCTTTGTCAAGGTCAAGCTGCTCAAGCCCAACGACAGGGCCGACGCCGCACACATCTACACGGCCGACACGCGCGTGCGCCGTCGCTCCCTCTCTCCCCTCTCTCCTTTTTTATTTGCGCTGCGTTGGTTCTTTTGGGGGTTTCACTTTTCCTTTTCGCTCGGCCCCTTTGGCCTCTGGGGCCTCGCTGGGCTCCCCCGGCCCCGATCCCCGCTGGGAGGGGGGGCTGGGGAGCGGTGGGGACTGCACCGAGGTGGCGCGATGTGGCGCCGCGACGCCAATTCGCCTGGGGGTTTCCTGACACGGCCGTGTGCGATCTCTCCCCCCGCGCAGCTGCACCTGCTGTTCGACTTCACGACGCCGTACGACAGGTTCTGCCACGTGTTTGACCAGGCGTGGAGGTGCGGCCGCCCCGCCCCTTGCGTGTGCTGCCCCCCGCTGTCCCTTTTGTCTGTTTTCCGTTTCCTTTTCGGGGCTTTTTTCCTTATTTGGCGAGCCTCTGACGCCGAGATCGCCACGTCACCGCCACGCCTGCGCGCAGGTCCGTGCACTCGCGGCCAGAGACGCCGCTGCAGCCCAAGTCCGGCCTCGGCCAGTTGCAAGCGCCCCAGATACAGTTTGTCCGTATCCCCCCCTTATTCCCAGATATCCTGCCACGCAAAGACGGAATCTGACGGGTGCGGCGGGAATCCTGACGTGTCGGCGGCAAATCTCCCCCAGCCGATCGCAGCCCCCGGCGCGGCCCCGATATTCTACGGGACTGCCACGCCCACCGGCATACCCAACGCGCTGTTCCCCTCGTTCAACTCGCCGTACGCGACCACGGGCAGCGGCGCCGTCGCCTCCCCGTTCACCTCTCCGATCGCCCCGATGAATGTACGCCGGCCGGGCGCAGATCCCCCAGATTCCAAAAATCTGGAGATACGGCGATATCGCGAGATTTCTCGACGATATATGGATTTTCACCCCTCTCACAACGGCGGTTGCGCAGATGCTGGGGACGGTGCCTGCGCGGCTGAACATGGGGATGAACCTGGGGGGCCCGGTGATGCCGCTGGGGTCGCTGAAGACGCCGTTTGCGCCGGGCGGGGGCTCGCTGACGGGGCCGCTGCAGATGCCGGCGTCGCTGCCGGGCCTGCAGCCGTTCATGAGCCCCGGGCTGGGCGCCACGGGCATCTCGGGGGTGCCGGGGGTGCCCGGGGTGCCCGGGGTGGCGGGCGTGGCGCCGCTGGGGATGCCGGGGTCGATGCCGGGGCTGTCGCTGAACATGAACCTGCAGCTGACGCCCCTGGGCGGCACGGCGATGCAGGGCATGCAGGGCATGCAGAACATGCAGGGCATGCAGGGAATGCAGGGCATGCAGGGGCTGCAGGCGGGCATGCAGAACCTGCAGCTGCAGGGCATGCAGACGCCGCCGTCGCCCAACGCCGTGGGCAAGCTGCACCTCCAGATGCAGATGCCCGGCATGCCGCCCTCGGCCATGCAGGGCCAGCAGCAGCAGCAGCAGGCCGCGGGGTCGTACGGGCAGCAGCAGCAGCAGCAGGCGTACCAGCCGATGCCGACGGCGCACGCGGCGCCGGCGTCGGACGAGGGGCGGAACAGGAAGTCGTCTGTGGACATCAGCTCGGCGTCGCCCAACGCGTCGCTGGGGGCCGAGTCGTCGTCGTCGTTCGGGGCGGCGGTGGGGGGCCCCGGGGGCTTCCGCGTGCAGCCCGAGCCGCAGGCCGAGAGCAAGGCGGCGACGGAGCTGGAGCTGCTGACGGCGGGGTCGTCGGAGGTGGACCCCGAGGCGCTGGCCGTCGTGCTGACGCCCTCGCGGCTGACGTTCGGGCTGGGCTGCCGCCAGGCGCCCGTCGACGTGGAGCTGAGCGAGACGCTGACGGCCACGAACCCCGTCAAGGAGCGCGCCTCGTTCAAGATCCTCCAGAAGGACAGCGTCAAGTGCGTGCTGACGTTCGAGCCCCAGTTCGGCACGCTGGACCCGGGCAAGTCGATGACGATCGTCGCCAAGATGCGCGTGCTCTGCACGACGTCGAGCCTCAGCCCCGAGGTCCTCGTCGTCGCCTGGCGCGGCAGGCAGCGCGACGTCGAGGCCAAGACGGCGCGGCGCTCGTTTGCGCGGCTGCAGATGACGCTCGAGAGCCAGCTGACGACGATGCTCGACAAGGACGAGATCATGCTCTACGGCACGCCCGTCGGCGACGGCTCCTACGGCACCGTCTGGCGCGGGCAGTACCGCGGCCTCGACGTCGCCGTCAAGATCCTCAAGCGACAAGAGTCCCTCACAGAGGCCGCCCTCCAGGAGTTCAACGAGGAGGTCGAGATGGTGCGTCTCTCCTCCTCTCTGCGCTCTTCTCGCTGCCCCCCTTTGTGCGCTGGCTGGGCCCACGTGAGTCTGTGTTGGCGCGCACGCGTGCAACACGCCGGTGCTGTGCGCTGCCACGTGTCCGCACGATGCGGCCGGAATGCAATGCTTGCGTTCAGGATGTGGTGCGCGCACGTGGGCTTGCACACGCATGCGTATGTGTGTGTGTGTGTGTGTGTGTGTGTGCGCGCCTCTCTGCGGGAACAGTGCTGTGTGTGCGAGTTGTCTTGGTGGTGCCAGCAAGAGGCTGTGCTGACCCCGTGAACGCGCGGTGTCTGTGCAGATGGAGAAGCTGCGGCACCCCTGTGTGATCAACTTCATCGGGGCGGTGCGTGTGCCGAACCACCTGGCGATTGTGACGGAGTTTTGCGACTGCGGCAGCATGAACACAGCCATCCGAAAGAAGCTCCTGTCGTGGCCTCTGAAGCTCAAGTGCCTCCTCGACTGCGCCAGGGGAATGGACGTGCGTTTTCGGGCCACTCACCACAGCATCAACAACAGCACGCACAGCAACACAGCAGCACAACAACACAACAGCACAGCAGTACAGTAGCAGCTCGCTGACGGGCTGGGGAGCGCAGTTCCTGCACAGGTCGAACATCATGCACAGAGACCTGAAGCCCGACAACCTGCTGATGGTGTCGATGGAGGTGCGGTCGCCCGTCGTGTGCAAGATCTCGGACTTTGGCACGACGCGCGCGGTGAACAGGTTCGCCGAGGACGTGGACACGACGCGCGGCGTCGGGACGCCGATATTCATGGCGCCCGAGGTGCTCGCGGGCAGGCCTTACGAGAAGCCCGCCGACGTCTACAGCTTCGCGCTGATGATGTACAACGTCGTCGCCGACAAGCACCCCTACGCCGACGACAGCGACATCAAGCAGCCCTGGCAATTTGCGCAGCTCATCATCCAAGGGAAGGCACGTCTGCGTGGCCCCCCCCAGGAAGACTCGCACGAGCTCTGTGGCTCTGTGGCTCTGTGGCTCTGTGCTGACAGCACGCCGCGCGTCCTTGTGCTTGTGTGTGCAGCGCCCCAAGATCATGCCCGAGTGGCCAGAGACCTACGTGGCGCTGATGGTGTCAGGATGGAGTCGGACTGCCTCCGATCGTCCAAGTACGCATGCACTTGCCACACAGCCACTTTGCCGGGCCACTTGCTCACGTGTGCGCCCCTTGCAGCATTTGCCGAACTCGTTGTGCGCATTGATGAAATGCTTAAGAAAGAGCTTGCGAGGCCCAAAGAGACCTAGAATGCCAGAATATCTTCACCACCTGCACACACAGAAAAGCTACTTCAGAAGTTTTTGTGCTGTTAGACCTATTTTGCTTCTTGAGTTTTATCTCTGGAATGACTTAAATGATTCGAATTTTTGGAAGTTCATCTAAGCTGCTGAGCTAGGCTGGTGAGTTCAGAAATACTCATCTGATTCTTCCTTTCAGGTGCAGTGCAGAAAAACAAATCTGATTATCTGAGATTCTGTCTGTTGTTGACTGGATGATCTTTGTGTATTCCTTTTCTATTCTCGGCCCACAACACTCCAACAACCAGCACCAAGACAACAGGTAGCAAGAGTCGTATGGCAGGCCAGCAGGTCTCGCCGTTCGTCAAGCTGAGCAGCTTCACACTGCTTCCTCTGTGCGTACTCTCGTCTCTCAACCAACAATGTTCCTAGCAGCTCACGCACAACCCCCACACCCCCGAGTTCAGGCATTGCCAAGAGGTAGAGGGACTCCTCCTTGAGCTGTGGGTCAGACTGAGCCAGAGCCACCTCTCCACCATGGCCCACTCAGAGGATCTGTGGTTCCAGCAGGGCGCCTCTGCTCTCCAGTGGTCCGAGTTCAGTGCCACTGTCTGCGCCCCTGGCGGGAACGCCGTCTTCTCTGTCGCCAGCTCTCGCGAGGAGCAGTTCGTCGGAGAGGTCCCCGTGAGCGACCTGATGGTCGTCAACACAACCATCACTGTCGATCTGCGCCAGTACAGGGAGCAGGGGCAGGACCCCGGGCCCGTCTGGGGGCGGCTCCGCTTCAACGTCACACCGCCCGAGAGCACTCAAGAAGCACTCAGGACGGTGTCACTCTGGGCGCTGTTTGCCGGGACCAACTGTAAGCCTTCGGCCAGAGTTATCGTTTCGTTAGAGAACGGTGTCGTTTTGAGCTCAATCTAAATTGAAATCGGGGGCTCATCCCGCCCACCACCCTCTGCCTCAGGGGGCTGTGGTGGCTTCTCACTGACTGCACGGCAGACTGCGGCAACACACAGTACCTACACGGCGCAGAGGCGGATGCCCGGCTAGCGTTACGCGTTGTGCCTCGGTACTTCATGCAAGACCCCCACAAGCTGGTCCACCCGCACATCGTCACCGGCATCGCAGCAACCTGCACAGCGATCACGGAGCGCCTCACGAACATGGCAGCCAGTGCCCAGAGGGGCGACGTGGTCCTCTTCTTCTTCTCGGGGCTGGGGACCACCGTCGTCGAACCGCGCAGCAGCACCGATGGCCAGAGCATCGACTTCATCAGTTTGACGGCCCTCTGCCCCTCGTGCGTCCCTCTCTCTGGGCCCGCCGCTCCGCAGCCCCTCTGACACACAGGGCACAGCGACGCGCAGCTCACGCCCGACGAGAAGTTCAACCAGGTCAGGAACGTGCTGACGTCGGAGAGGGTTGGCCAGCTGCTCGACCCCGCGCTGGACAAGGGCGCCACTGTTGTCCTCGTCCTCGACTGCGGCTTCACGGGCCCCGCCAAAGACGCGCCCACGCCAATAGTCGGCCCCAGCGACAACCCGCCCCAGTACGGGACCGACAGGCGCCACAAGTTCCGTCCCACCCAGCAGCGCGAGGACCCCGTCGCATACGACTTCAGGAATGTCGTGCTGTACCTCAACGGCTGTTCGAGAGACCTCCCAGCGCCCAGGTCTGCGGGCGCGGGCCTGCGCGAGAGCGTCAGCGTGGGGTCTGTGCTGGACACGCTCCGCGTGGGTGCTCGCCAGGACGGCAGCCAGCGCTGGGCGGACATCGCCCGAGGCGCCCAGGGCTTCGCCGCGGGCATCGTCGAGGCCGCCAAGAGGGCGTCGGCCACGAGGGACGCGGCGCACGACAGGGAGGCGCAGGAGGCGCTCGAGGCGATGAGCGCGGAGCAGTGGGCTGCGGTGGCAGCGCGGGCAGTGGAGCGGGACCCGCAGGCCATGCGCCTGGTGGTCGACAGCGTGGCCGGCGGGCTGCACGCGAGCCCCGAGCGGAGGGAGCAGCTGCTCCGCACGCTCTCGGACAACGCCGCGGTGAGCGCCCTGGCAGAGGCCCCGGCAGCCACGCAGCGCGGCTGGGGAGAGCGAGAGCCGTCGCTGGTGGCGGGCGCAGGGGGCGGGCAGGAGGGCGTGCGGAGAGGGCTGCGGGAGCTGCCGTACCAGAGGAAGCTGGAGCTGCTGGGGGACAAGGAGAGCGCGCAGCCGTGGGTCGGCGTGGTGGCACAGATGCTCACCCAGGCGCCAGAGGCCACCAGGGCAGCGCTGAGCGCAGAGGTCGCAGGCCAGGCCACGCCCGCCAGCTGCTTCAGGGACATGCTGCTCGCCATCAGCTCGCGCAACGCTGAGAAGGTGATCGCGATGATCGGCGAGGCCTCTGGCAGTGCTGGCGTGCAGGAGCCCCAGAGGGAAGCAACGGCGGAGCGCTGGCAGAGGACCCCACGGCGGGGCAGCTGGCGCAGGCTGTCATCGGCGGCTGCGCTGTGGTTCCTGCAGTGGCCTCTCGGCTGCGCGGAGAAGGGGCGATGTGCGCTGGCTGTGGAGCAGCAGGAGGCGTGCAGAGCATCGGCATTGGGGACCTGCGCACGATTGTGTGCTGCGGCATGGAGGACATCCTCGAGGGCGTGGCCGCTGCACAGCCAGCAGCGGTCCACAACGCTGTGCTCGGAGCCCTCTCCCACTGCTCCGACCAGTCCTCCCAGTGGCCACCGCACTACGCGTTCAGCGGCGAGCCTGGGGCCGAAGGGGCCTCTGGCATTCAGTGGACCACAACGCGCGACGTCTGCAACGTCGCACTGGCCACTGCGCTCTTCCGGGACAGCCAGATGTGGAACGCCAGCAGCCGCAGAGAGTTCGCAGAGGCCGCGAAGAGCCTGTTGCCGCACGTGGAGCTGGAGGACCTGAGTGTGTTCGACGCCGAGCACGTGCTGTCGCTGCTGCCCGACGCCAAGCTGAGCAACATGCTCCTGTGGCCTGGGCCGCAGCAGGACAGGGAGGCGGAAGCCGCAATGGGCCCCGTGCTGAGGGGAATGCGGTCCGCGTGGCTGGAGGTGCTCAGCGCAGCTGCTGGGAGCGAGGACTCGCCCACGGGAGGCAGAGCAGCGGTGGTGAGGCTGTGGGCCAAGAGGGGCACGACTGTGGAGGAGGAAGCAGCGAACTACCACCAGCGCATGCACGAGGCCACGCAGCGCACTCTGTGCCGCGCAGTCGACGACGTGGAGCAGCGCGAGGGGGCGCGGGTGCGGGACAGAGTGCGGGGCTTCCTGGGGGCGAGCGGGACGGACGATCAGGCGATCAGTAGCGGCACAGCGTCGCTGACGCGGCTGGGGTGGCTGGAGCTGCTGCGGGCTGTGGTTGTGGACGACGCGGTGGCGCTGCAGGCGGTGGGCGACGCGCTGGGGGACGTTGTGGGGCGCCGAGTGGACACGGGGGAGATCAGCGACAGCGAGGGCGAGGGGCTGGCAGAGCTGGTGCGCGAGGCCAGCGACTCGGGGTACTCGAGGGTCGTGGCTGCGCTGGCGCAGAGTGCGCCGACCGCGACAGCCCGCGTGCTCCTCGGGGCGACAGCGGCTGGCGGGAACGCTGACGGAGCGGCAGCCGAGTACACACGCGGTGCACTGGAGGCGGTGGGAGCGAGCATGCGCGGTCTGCTGGACATCATCAGGGCCGGTGTCAAGCAGCTTCCCAACGTGCTGGTGCCCCTCATCAGCGCAGCCAGCGGGAGGGAGATCAGCGCCGAGGCTGTGATCGACTGGGCAGACAGAGCAGCCACAGGGAGCGACGGGGCATCGGTTTCGCTGAGAGCGTGGCCAGAGCCCACTGTGTACCCCAGCGGCAGAGGGATGGCGATCCTGGTCGTCCCGTCAGAGAACTGGAGTGCGCCGTGCACAGAGGACTTCATGAAGAAGGGTGCCGCGTACCACGGCTTCCTGACGATGGCCCTCTGCACGGCTCTGAATCTCCGGCACCGGACATGCAGAAAGGTAGTCCAATCGATGCTCCGCTGGATCTACAAGCTGCCAAAGGACCCTCAAGGGCTCAGCCCTCCTGAAAAGCCATCCATGTTTCCCTTCATGGCCAAGTTTCCTGGCCTGCCGTTCCTGCAGAGCGTGTTTGCCCAGCCGAGGGCACGGTCTATCAGCAGCGCCCCACTCCCGCGAGCAGCCCGCGCCATGCGTGGCGTCGCCCGCGGGGGCAGCGCACCTGCGCGAGGCGAGGGCGCCGTCCTGGCGACGTGGGACTCGCCCGTGTCGCTGCGCGCTGTGCTCCACGACTCGGCGGTGGCGGGCGAGCTGAGCGACCCGCAGATCGCTGTGGTGCCCCGCGCAACCGGCAGAGCCGAGGCGATCAGGGCGCTGTGGCAGCCGGCCGCGGGCGACCCCGGGGACGTGGACAGCGCGCACGCGTTCGCGGCGGTGCGGGCGGTGGTCGAGGCGGTGGAGCGGGTGCTGCGCCCCATGCGTGCGGGCGACTGGCCCCGGCAGGCGCTGCCCCAGCTCTGCGACGGCGTGGGCGGCCCTGCGGGGGCGGGCAGCGACGAGGGGCTGCTGTGGCAGGTGGGGGCCACGCTGCGAGTGGACGCGGAGGCGCGGGGCGTCACGGAGCCGCTGTACAGCCGGGCAGCTGGCGGGCTGCTGCTGCCGGCGCGCGGAGCGGGGGCGGCTGCGGGCCCGGAGGCGGCGAGGGGCGGGGCGTGGGAGGTGGTGGCGCACACGGCGGGGTACGCGGTGCTGGACGCGCTGCGGCCGGCGTGGGCCGAGGGTGTGGGGCGGCGGCCCGAGGGCGGAGTGCTGCACGAGGCGGTGGCGGACCTGACGGCGCTGCTGGTGGGGCTGGGGACGCCTGCGGTGGGCGGGGCTGTGGTGGCGCAGACGCGGTGCGACCTGCGTGCGGGCGTCGCTGCGGGGCGGCAGCAGCCGGCGGTGGCGGACGAGGCGCTGGGCGGTAGCGCAGTGCGGAGCGCGAGCAGCGGACTGACGGCGCGGGACGTGTGGGAGGCGGCGACGGGGCGGGCGCGGGAGAGGGCGAGGCGGTGGGGCAGCCGGGAGGTGTCGGCGATGGTCACGAGCGCTGTGGTCGGGGCCGTTGCGGCCGAGGTGGCGCGGCGCAGCCGCAGGGGAGCCGGGGCGGCGGCAGAGGACCCCGCAGAGGTGCTGAGCCAGGCGGCCCATGAGGCCCTGCGCGCGCTGGTGGCCGCGTGCCTGAGCGCCGACCACAGGACAGCGGCGCCCACGCTCGTGCAGTTCTGCGGGCTGCTCGTGGTGAGCCATCTGTGCTCTGCTGCCACTCTGCTTCTCTGCTCACACTCGCCGATCGGCACAGGCGGATGGGACGCCCGATGGCGAGGGCAGCGAGGGCATGGATGCCGGGCTGAGAGCCGCTCTGCGCCAGGAGCTGGAGAGGCGGTATCTGCTGCCGGAGCAGTGGCAGCACGTGCAGCAGAAGCAGCACGAGTTGCAGCCCTTGAGCCTGCCCGCCGAGAGCATCGAGCACACGAGTGCCACAGTCCGCGGGTTTCTGCTGCTCGCACCCGCCAAGCCCACTGTCCTCGGTCCCTCCTCTGCGGCCAGTGCAATGCCACCGAGAGGACAGCAGCAGCAGCAGCAGCAGCCACTGCTCCGGACCCAGTTCAGGGGCGACGGAGGAGGATCGCCCAGCGCTGCAGTGGCCGGACCAGCACGGAGGATGTGCGAGTGCATCGCGATTGCCGGGGCAAAGGCGAGGAGCTGTGTCGAGTGCCCCGTGAGCAGGCAGCTGTGGGCAACGCTCAGCGGGGGAGCCCAGAAAGCACTGGCCAGGGCAAGGAGCGACGAGGTTGGAGCGTGGGAAGGGCTGGTGGAGACGTGGGAAGCAGTGGAGAGGATGGCAGCGGGGCAGCGGTTCGGGGACAGGCGCATGTGGAGCGCTATTGTGGTGGATGCGGCAGAAGAGAGGACGGGAGAGGGATGCAGGAAGGCCATCAAGAAGCTGGTTCTGTCACTGGAGTACGTGGTGGGATGCTGCAACGAAAGCACGAGCCTGAGGCTTTGGAGGCAGGTCCTCGTTTCGTTCGGCAATGCACCTTAGTTACCGAGTCTTGGAATCACACGCAGTGAAACACCCTCTGCGATTGAGTCACTGAGCAGACGGGAACGTAACACTGAGATGTGGTGGTCAGTGGCCAATGCTGAAGTCTGTCTTTCTGACAAAATAATCATCGACGATGGATTCTCTTTTTCAGATGGGTAGGGCTCTCTATTCGGAATGGTTCCAACGTGTCCACCGAGAACAGCCTCATTGGCATGTGGCAGCCGCGACTCCACGAATCGCCCACTCCTTGTGATTGCTGCTCTCTGTGGCTTTAATATCCCCTTAAATATCCCCCCTCTTCAGTTTCTAATGAAAATTCCCCAGGCTGGGCCACTGTGCGAACCCCTTCAGGATAAGTGTATAGTTCAATTCCAATATTTTTCTTACATCCTCAGGTCGGAATCAGGAGTAGTTGGCTGCTCTGTAGAATGAGAAGACAGGAAAGACAGGAGAGATAATGATGTTTATACTCATATGAAAGACATGGTAATCGAGCCCTTGAAAACGTGTGTTTGGCAACTGGTGAAGTGCCACACTGTTGAGCCGCCAACCAATGGGCAGATTGGCATGTGAGTCGACCCCTGTCGGGGATGTAGGCGACCATCAACAGGTGCGCCCTGGGGAAGACCACGTTAAGCACGGCCATCCCACTTCAGGGAGACTTCAAAAGTACACTCAGTCTCCCATTTGTTACCAACAAGGAGAGGCCTTTTTGGCTAAGGGAACTGTCTGAACAGCAACCCAGGCTCTGGGATTGAAGTATGTTCAATACACCAAATCGGCAGATTCGAATATCTTTGGGGCTTTCGATGATATTTTGTGCATTCCACTTCACATTCTCACCCACAACAACAGTCAGCACCAAGGCACCAAGGAGCAGGGGCCATGGAACTCAAGCCGCACCCGCCATTCTTCAGGCTGAGCGACTTCAGGCTGAGGATGTGCCCCCCAAATTCCAATTGTCCCAGCACAGCTCACAGAGGCGGCAGACGCGAGCAAGCAGAGATGGACAAGGCACAGGGAGAGGGCTTCGCGGTGTGGGCCTGCCTGAGCCAGAGCCCAACCACCACCCGGGCCCACTCGGGGCCTGTGCTGTTCCAGCAGGGTGCTGCGGTGTGGCCAGAGTTCACCCTCACTGCCTACGCCACTGGCGGCATGGCCAGCTTCGCCATTGTCTGCTGCACCCAGCAGCACCCAGAGGTTGTCGGCACCGGCTACACAGTCGTGGGTGCCCTGAGCATTGAGACAGACGGCGGCGGCGTCCCTCTCTATCAGCCCACAGGGCAGAAAGCCCTGTGGGGTTATCTGTTCTTCCTTTTCACACCGCTCGCCCCAACCGAGGATCTCATGACGACGTCGCTCTGGGCGCTCTTTGCTGGGACCAACCGTAAGCTCCCTTTCCCGCCCGAGCGATCGACGGCAGGGAATCGCCCGCAATTCGTATTTCTTTCATTCACTAGGTCAATGAGTTGGTGGCATCCGAACACTCTCTGCCGGTTGGTGCTGTTGTGGCTTCTCAACTCAGCTCTGTGCGCATGGCAGACTGCGGCAACAAGGAGTACCTACGTGGCGCAGAGGTGGACGCCCTGCAAGCGAGAGACGCTGTGACGGGGTACTTCAGGCAAGACGCCTACAAGTCGGTCCACCACAAGACCAAAACCGGCATCAAAGCAACCTGCAGAGCGCTCAGGGAGCGCCTCACGCGCATGGCCGTCAGTGCCCAGAGGGGCGACGTGGTCCTCTTCTACTTCTCGGGGCTGGGGACCACCGTCGTCGAACCACGGCGCAGCCCCGATGGCCAGAGCACCGACCTCATCCGCATGACGGCCCTCTGCCCCTAGTGCGACCCTCTCGGCGCGCGCTCTCCCACGCGGACCCTCTGACACACAGGGTGCAGCGACGCGGAGCTCGCGCCCAATGCGAACGGCGAGCCCAGGAACGTGCTGACGTCGGAGCTGGTGGGCCAGCTGCTCGACCCCGCTCTGAACTCGGGAGCCACTGTGATCCTCATCCTCGACTGCTGCTTCACGGGCCCGGGAAACTCCGCGCCCACGCCCATAGCCAGCCTCCGCTTCGATGCGCTCCGCTACGGGGACAACCGGCTGTACAAGTTCCTGCCTACCCAGCAGAGGGCGGACCTCGCCGTACGCGACTTCGTGGCGGTCGTGCAGGACCTCAACGGCACCGTGAGAGATGTCTCGGCGCCTGCGCCCAGGTCTGCGGGCGCGGGCCTGCGCGAGAGCGTCAGCGTGGGGTCTGTGGTGGACACGCTCCGCGTGGGGGCTCGCCAGGACGGCAGCCAGCGCTGGGCGGACATCGCCCGAGGCGCCCAGGGCTTCGCCGCGGGCATCGTCGAGGCCGCCAAGAGGGCGTCGGCCACGAGGGACGCGGCGCACGACAGGGAGGCGCAGGAGGCGCTCGAGGCGATGAGCGCGGAGCAGTGGGCTGCGGTGGCAGCGCGGGCAGTGGAGCGGGACCCGCAGGCCATGCGCCTGGTGGTCGACAGCGTGGCCGGCGGGCTGCACGCGAGCCCCGAGCGGAGGGAGCAGCTGCTCCGCACGCTCTCGGACAACGCCGCGGTGAGCGCCCTGGCAGAGGCCCCGGCAGCCACGCAGCGCGGCTGGGGAGAGCGAGAGCCGTCGCTGGTGGCGGGCGCAGGGGGCGGGCAGGAGGGCGTGCGGAGAGGGCTGCGGGAGCTGCCGTACCAGAGGAAGCTGGAGCTGCTGGGGGACAAGGAGAGCGCGCAGCCGTGGGTCGGCGTGGTGGCACAGATGCTCACCCAGGCGCCAGAGGCCACCAGGGCAGCGCTGAGCGCAGAGGTCGCAGGCCAGGCCACACCCGCCAGCTGCTTCAGGGACATGCTGCTCGCCATCAGCTCGCGCAACGCTGAGAAGGTGGTCGCGATGATCGGCGAGGCCTCGGGCAGTGCTGGCGTGCAGGAGCCCCAGGGAAGCAACGGCGGAGCGCTGGCAGAGGACCCCATGGCGGGGCAGCTGGCGCAGGCTGTCATCGGCGGCTGCGCTGTGGTTCCTGCAGTGGCCTCTCGGCTGCGCGGAGAAGGGGCGATGTGCGCTGGCTGTGGAGCAGCAGGAGGCGTGCAGAGCATCGGCATTGGGGACCTGCGCACGATTGTGTGCTGCGGCATGGAGGACATCCTCGAGGGCGTGGCCGCTGCACAGCCAGCAGCGGTCCACAACGCTGTGCTCGGAGCCCTCTCCCACTGCTCCGACCAGTCCTCCCAGTGGCCACCGCACTACGCGTTCAGCGGCGAGCCTGGGGCCGAAGGGGCCTCTGGCATTCAGTGGACCACAACGCGCGACGTCTGCAACGTCGCACTGGCCACTGCGCTCTTCCGGGACAGCCAGATGTGGAACGCCAGCAGCCGCAGAGAGTTCGCAGAGGCCGCGAAGAGCCTGTTGCCGCACGTGGAGCTGGAGGACCTGAGTGTGTACGACGCCGAGCACGTGCTGTCGCTGCTGCCCGACGCCAAGCTGAGCAACATGCTCCTGTGGCCTGGGCCGCAGCAGGACAGGGAGGCGGAAGCCGCAATGGGCCCCGTGCTGAGGGGAATGCGGTCCGCGTGGCTGGAGGTGCTCAGCGCAGCTGCTGGGAGCGAGGACTCGCCCACGGGAGGCAGAGCAGCGGTGGTGAGGCTGTGGGCCAAGAGGGGCACGACTGTGGAGGAGGAAGCAGCGAACTACCACCAGCGCATGCACGAGGCCACGCAGCGCACTCTGTGCCGCGCAGTCGACGACGTGGAGCAGCGCGAGGGGGCGCGGGTGCGGGACAGAGTGCGGGGCTTCCTGGGGGCGAGCGGGACGGACGATCAGGCGATCAGTAGCGGCACAGCGTCGCTGACGCGGCTGGGGTGGCTGGAGCTGCTGCGGGCTGTGGTTGTGGACGACGCGGTGGCGCTGCAGGCGGTGGGCGACGCGCTGGGGGACGTTGTGGGGCGCCGAGTGGACACGGGGGAGATCAGCGACAGCGAGGGCGAGGGGCTGGCAGAGCTGGTGCGCGAGGCCAGCGACTCGGGGTACTCGAGGGTCGTGGCTGCGCTGGCGCAGAGTGCGCCGACCGCGACAGCCCGCGTGCTCCTCGGGGCGACAGCGGCTGGCGGGAACGCTGACGGAGCGGCAGCCGAGTACACACGCGGTGCACTGGAGGCGGTGGGAGCGAGCATGCGCGGTCTGCTGGACATCATCAGGGCCGGTGTCAAGCAGCTTCCCAACGTGCTGGTGCCCCTCATCAGCGCAGCCAGCGGGAGGGAGATCAGCGCCGAGGCTGTGATCGACTGGGCAGACAGAGCAGCCACAGGGAGCGACGGGGCATCGGTTTCGCTGAGAGCGTGGCCAGAGCCCACTGTGTACCCCAGCGGCAGAGGGATGGCGATCCTGGTCGTCCCGTCAGAGAACTGGAGTGCGCCGTGCACAGAGGACTTCATGAAGAAGGGTGCCGCGTACCACGGCTTCCTGACGATGGCCCTCTGCACGGCTCTGAATCTCCGGCACCGGACATGCAGAAAGGTAGTCCAATCGATGCTCCGCTGGATCTACAAGCTGCCAAAGGACCCTCAAGGGCTCAGCCCTCCTGAAAAGCCATCCATGTTTCCCTTCATGGCCAAGTTTCCTGGCCTGCCGTTCCTGCAGAGCGTGTTTGCCCAGCCGAGGGCACGGTCTATCAGCAGCGCCCCACTCCCGCGAGCAGCCCGCGCCATGCGTGGCGTCGCCCGCGGGGGCAGCGCACCTGCACGAGGCGAGGGCGCCGTCCTGGCGACGTGGGACTCGCCCGTGTCGCTGCGCGCTGTGCTCCACGACTCGGCGGTGGCGGGCGAGCTGAGCGACCCGCAGATCGCTGTGGTGCCCCGCGCAACGCGCAGAGCCGAGGCGATCAGGGCGCTGTGGCAGCCAGCCGCGGGCGACCCCGGGGACGTGGACAGCGCGCACGCGTTCGCGGCGGTGCGGGCGGTGGTCGAGGCGGTGGAGCGGGTGCTGCGCCCCATGCGTGCGGGCGACTGGCCCCGGCAGGCGCTGCCCCAGCTCTGCGACGGCGTGGGCGGCCCTGCGGGGGCGGGCAGCGACGAGGGGCTGCTGTGGCAGGTGGGGGCCACGCTGCGAGTGGACGCGGATGCGCGGGGCGTCACGGAGCCGCTGTACAGCCGGGCAGCTGGCGGGCTGCTGCTGCCGGCGCGCGGAGCGGGGGCGGCTGCGGGCCCGGAGGCGGCGAGGGGCGGGGCGTGGGAGGTGGTGGCGCACACGGCGGGGTACGCGGTGCTGGACGCGCTGCGGCCGGCGTGGGCCGAGGGGGTGGGGCGGCGGCCCGAGGGCGGAGTGCTGCACGAGGCGGTGGCGGACCTGACGGCGCTGCTGGTGGGGCTGGGGACGCCTGCGGTGGGCGGGGCTGTGGTGGCGCAGACGCGGTGCGACCTGCGTGCGGGCGTCGCTGCGGGGCGGCAGCAGGCGGCGGTGGCGGACGAGGCGCTGGGCGGGAGCGCAGTGCGGAGCGCGAGCAGCGGACTGACGGCGCGGGACGTGTGGGAGGCGGCGACGGGGCGGGCGCGGGAGAGGGCGAGGCGGTGGGGCAGCCGCGAGGTGTCGGCGATGGTCACGAGCGCTGTGTTCGGGGCCGTGGCGGCCGAGGTGGCGCGGCGCAGCCGCAGGGGAGCCAGGGCGGCGGCAGAGGACCCCGCAGAGGTGCTGAGCCAGGCGGCCCATGAGGCCCTGCGCGCGCTGGTGGCCGCGTGCCTGAGCGCCGACCACAGGACAGCGGCGCCCACGCTCGTGCAGTTCTGCGGGCTGCTCGTGGTGAGCCATCTGTGCTCTGCTGCCACTCTGCTTGTCTGATGTCCTTCCCCCGTTGGACACAGGCGGATGGGACGCCCGATGGCGAGGGAAGCGAGGGCATGGATGCCGGGCTGAGAGCCGCTCTGCGTCAGGAACTGGAGAGGCGGTATCTGCTGCCGGAGCAGTGGCAGCACGTGCAGCAGAAGCAGCACGAGTTGCAGCCCTTGAGCCTGCCCGCCGAGAGCATCGAGCACACGAGTGCCACAGTCCGCGGGTTTCTGCTGCTCGCACCAGCCAAGCCCACTGTCCTCGGTCCCTCCGCTGCGGCCAGTGCGGTACCACCCGAGGGACAGCAGCAGCAGCAGCAGCAGCCACTGCGCCGGACCCAGTTCATGGTCGACGGAGGATCGCCCAGCGCTGCAGTGGCCGGGCCAGCACGGAGGATGTGCGAGTGCATCGCGATGGCCGGGGCAAAGGCAAGGAGCTGTGTCGAGTGCCCCGTGAGCAGGCAGCTGTGGGCAACGCTCAGCGGGGGAGCCCAGAAAGCACTGGCCAGGGCAAGGAGCGGCGAGGTTGGAGCGTGGGAAGGGCTGGTGGAGACGTGGGAAGCAGTGGAGAGGATGGCAGCGGGGCAGCGGTTCGGGGACAGGCGCATGTGGAGCGCTATTATGGCGGAGGCGGCAGAGGAGAGGACGACAGAGGGATGCAGGGAGGCCGTCAAGAAGCTTGTGCTGTCACTGGAGTACGTGGTGGGATGCTGCAACGAAAGCACGAGCCTGAGGCTTTGGAGGCAGGTCCTCGTTTCGTTCGGCAATGCACCTTAGTTACCGAGTCTTGGAATCACACACAGTGAAACACCCTCTGCGACTGAGGCACTGAGCAGACGGGAACGTAACACTGAGATGTGGTGGTCAGTTGCCAATGCTGTCGAATGGCTTTCTGACGAAATACTCATCCACGATGCTCTTTTTTGATGGATAGGGCTCTCGTTACGGAATGGTACCAACGTGTCCACCGAGCACACCCGCAGCAGACTACCTCAGTAATGAACTCTGGTGTCGCCAAACATCAAGCCTCGCTTGAGTTTGAATCACAACGCCCTTGTAGAAGTGTGTTTGGCAACTGGTGCAGTGCCACACCGTTTAGCCGCCAACCAATGAGCAGATTGGCATGCGAGTCATCGACCCCTGTCGGGATGTAGGCGACCATCAACAGGCGCGCCCTGGGGAAGACCACGTTAAGCACGGCCATCCCACATCAGGGAGAATGCATATTAAAAGCATATGAAGCCTTTGTGAGAGCCCGTTGACTGGCGAGGGGACAGGTCCGCGGTGCCAAGAGAGCTGAGGAGGGGAACGTGCAGCGGACATAGAAAGGCAGCTCCGAGTCCAAGTGCCGGCGGGGAACTTGCCGCTCTCAGGATGAGGGGCGTACAGCCGCTTCCGGCACAGGCTCGTGGGCTCTGGAGGTTCGCCACGTTGTGCCCGCGTACAGCCGCTGACTCTTGTGCCCTCTTCACACCGACGGGCCGTGTGCACCCTTTCGGCGCNGGCACAGGCGGATGGGACGCCCGACGGCGAGGGCAGCGAGGACATGGATGCCGGGCTGAGAGCCGCGCTGCACCAGGAGCTGGAGAGGCGGTATCTGCTGCCGGAGCAGTGGCAGCACGTGCAGCAGAAGCAGGTCGAGATCCAGCCCTTGAGCCTGCCCGCCGAGAGCATCGAGCACACGAGTGCCACAGTCCGCGGGTTTCTGCTGCTCGCACCCGCCAAGCCAACTGTCCTCGGTGCCTCAGCTGCGGCCAGTGCGGTGCCACCCGAGGGACAGCAGCAGCTGCCACTGCTCCGCGCCCAGTTCATGGTCGACGGAGGATCGCGCAGCGCTGCAGTGGCCGGGCCAGCACGGAGGATGTGCGAGTGCATCGCGATGGCGGGGGCAAAGACGAGGAGCTGTGTCGAGTGCCCCGTGAGCAGTCAGCTGTGGGCAACGCTCAGCGGGGGAGCCCAGAAAGCACTGGCCAGGGCAAGGAGCGACGAGGTTGGAGCGTGGGAAGGGCTGGTGGAGACGTGGGAAGCAGTGGAGAGGATGGCAGCGGGGCAGCGGTTCGGGGACAGGCGCATGTGGAGCGCTATTGTGGTGGAGGCGGCGGAGGAGAGGACGGGAGAGGGATGCAGGGAGGCCGTCAAGAAGCTGGTGCTGTCACTGGAGTACGTGGTGGGATGCTGCAACGAAAGCACGAGCCTGAGGCTGTGGAGGCAGGTCCTCGTTTCGTTCGGCAATGCACCTTAGTTACCGAGTCTTGGAATCACACACAGTGAAACACCCTCTGCGATTGAGACACTGAGCAGACGGGAACGCAACACTGAGATGCGGTGGTCAGTTGCCAATGCTGTCGAATGGCTTTCTGACGAAATACTCATCCACAATGCTCTTTTCTGATGGGTAGGGCTCGAATGGTACCAACGTGTCCACCGAGCACACCCGCAGCAGACTACATCAGTAATGAACTCTGGTGTGACCATACAACAAGCCTCGTTTGCTTTTCAATCACAACGCCCTTGTAAACGTGTGTTTGGCAACTGGTGCAGTGCCACACTGTTGAGCCGCCAACCAATGAGCAGATTGGCATGCGAGTCATCGACCCCTGTCGGAATGTAGGTGACCATCAACAGGCGCGCCCTGGGGAAGACCACGTTAAGCACTGCCATCCCATTGATGACGATGATGGACGTCGCCCCCGCGTCGGCCACGTTGTCGATCTTTGTCTGCAGCTGGCACGAGCCTCTGAACACCAGGACGGCCCTGCCCGTGTAGTTCTTGCCCTCGAGCGGCTTGCACGCGTAGCTGTTGTTGAACTGCGGGCCCACAGCCGTAATCCAGCTCCCCAGAGTCGCCGTTGCCAGCTGGAAGGGAGATTACAACGTAAACGCATCGAAGCCTTTGTGAGAGCCCGTTGACTGGCGAGGGGACAGGTCCGCGGTGCCAAGAGAGCTGAGGAGGGGAACTTGCAGCGGACATAGAAAGGCAGCTCCGAGTCCAAGTGCCGGCGGGGAACTTGCCGCTCTCAGGAGGAGGGGCGTACAGCCGCTTCCGGCTCGGGCTCGTGGGCTCTGGAGGATCGCCACGTTGTACCCGCGTGCAGCCGCTGACTCTTGTGGCCTCTTCACACCAACGGGCCGTGTGCATCCTTTCGGCGCCACGTCACGCACACGAACACCTGTGGAAGCCTTGAGGTCACCACATATGTGTAACGTTATTCTGTCAGTAGGGGCATACGCGCTGTGCCGATTCGTAGTGGCCACTACGAGGTGCGGTGAACACAGGAGGGCCATGCAGTCGCTGGGCCGAGGAGGGGAACTTGCAGTGGACACAGGCAATATCTCGCAGTGCCACGGCCCGTGCCAGCGGGGAACTTGCCGCTCTCAGGAGGTGGGGCGTGCAGCCGCTTCCGGCACGGGCTCGCGGGCTCTGGAGGTTGCCACGTTGTGCCGGCATGCAGCCGCTGACTCGGGAACCCTCTCGCCCTCACAAGCCCGCGAGACCCCCACCTTGCACTTGTCCAGCTACCAGCCTGCACAACAGACTGTGCTGTGCGCTCAGGTGCGTGCTGGACGTGGAGGAGTGTTTCCAGTGGGTCTGTATGAATTAATGGCCAAGTGCCTGCAACGAAGGGGCCTTATCAACCCTGGGGCGAGGGCGATTCGTGAGCCTATTAAAGAGTGAATGGAGCATGAAGAGAAAAGGACGTGTCATTGGTTGCCACCGAAAACCTGGCGTTCGCCGTTGCCAACCTTCGCGTGAGATTAGTCGAGTGACTGCAAGAGCCCTGTTTATTCCTGTAGTGGGGTCACAACAGAGATCACACAAAGTGGTTACAGCACACTTGGGAGATAGGATAGCTGCCGAGGGCCATTCCCCTGCGGACCCCCTCTTCTGCTCATCCATCGCGTAGGTGGGGCACTTTAGTGCTTGTGTGCACGGAATCGGTACGGTTTTCGTGTTTGCCTGTCACGCGTGTGTAAATTCTCTATGTGGCGAGTGCCCTCACGTACAACGCGCGATGCTATGAAGCGGTGAAAGGGAAACAAGCAGTCATTGGCTAGGACTTCGCTTGTGTTGAGCCGCGTCCACCTCTCCAGCATCCAATTCCGGCTGTAGCGAGTGTGAGATGTAATGTGTCATGTTCTAGAGAGAGACAATTGAGAGCGAGAGAACGAGGTCTGCACGTGGGCGAGCAGAGCAGCGGCAGAATTTGAGGAGGGCAACGTCATGCACCACGGCACCGGAGCCGCAGCACCACTTCTCGGCAGGGGCGGTCAAAGGGCGCGATACTGAGGCATCTCATGGGCATTGCCCTTCCAGACACTGATGTTGTCGTCGAGAACGTACCCGGGGATTGTGAGGGATTGGTTCCTCGGGTCTTTCTTCGCTGGGAATTGTCTGCGTAGGACCCTACAATCTGGAAATTCACAGAATGGTCACTGCGATTAGAATCTTTGAACCCTGCGATGAGAAGGTCCTCGATCACAGTTCCGAACACCGTTGACAGAATCTGGGTCCTTTCAGGAGTGTCGTCTCGGTCCATTGCCTTCTCAGTAACAAAATTGTGATGAGGGTTCTGCCGTGCTTGCAAAGGGCATCCAAGGTGCGCCCACCTTTATTTGGGCTCCTACAGAGAACAGCGAGGGTGGGCATGCTGGGGCAAGTCGTACATGGTGGGGAGGGCCTTGGAGAATAGGATAGGTCTTTTTCGGAGATGGACAGAGAATAATGCAGCAGTTCAGAGAATCACCTCTATCTATGTTTGCTTCACCAATGTGAGGGACCACTGGCGCAAGCTCTGGGCGGTTTCAGCAAGAGTGAGTCTCCCGAGCGTGTCATCCGTGGCCCCTCAGATCGGCTGAAAAGACCTTGGATGCCCCTTGACGGCGTAGACAAGCGAAGCCGCCACAGCACCCAAACCGATCACACAAGTCAAGATCAGCACAAGGGCGATATGCCCTGGCGTCCACCATGTCCTTTCCTCCGGCGGGTCTGTGTCGCACGCGCCAGGCAAGAGTTACACGCAATGCCAATTCATAATCAGTTGCCTTAACTAATCAAATCTAATCTTAAGAAATAACGATGTGGATTCCAATGGAACAGAAAGAGAAACTGAAGCGCACAGCAGTCGCAAGTGCTGGTGAGAGCCAGGACGTCGGACATGGGCGTGTCCTCGATGGTGACGTTGAACGCGGTGAGGTTCACGGCGACGTCTCTTATAGTGCAGTCCTCGGTCCTCTGCTCGAGGTCGATGGGGACCAACTTGTGGCTCGCCATCGCGTCGGACCTGTCCGCGCCCGTGTAGCAGTCAGGCGTCCCGTCGGCGCTCACGTGCACGACGCCGACACTGGTGGACAGAGGGTGGAAGCCCCAAGCGACGAGGGCGTCGTAGCCCTGCCCCGTCGTCGACGGCATGATGCTGAGCACAGACTCGTGGCTCGAGTACACCTGCCGCCCGAACCGCGTGGCCCACACGAGGGTCCCGTTGCTGGCGCTGAGCTTGGCCACGACGGCGTCGAACTGCACCGGGAACGTCGTGGACGCGCTGCCCCCGACGAGCAGGGCGTCCTCGCTCTCGACGTAGGCCCACGAGTGGAGCTCCGTCGTGTGGTCCCTCTCGAACCCCGGCATGAACCAGCGAGCCAGACGAGCCCTCCCGAGGCGTTGAACGCCGAGACGACCCACCCCATGCCCCCGCTCAGCTTCGTGGTCACCGAGGTCACGGCCACCACGACGCCCGACCGCGTCCGGAACGCGCCGAGCGGCGAGAGGCTCATGCCCCAGGCCACCCGCAGCGGGAACATGTAGACCGTCTGCGTGGCCTCGGCCCCGTCGGGTGCGCCGGTGTCCAGCCTGAGCACGGTGAAGCCCTCCTCGTCGTGCGGCCCGTGGTCCTAGAGCTCGCTGAACAGCAGGTACTCGGAGCCTCCGACCGGCACGCACGCCCTGGCCCGCGAGCTGCGGTGGCGGGCCCTCACGGCCAGCGCCCTGCGCGGGCGCACCGCGGCCTGCGGGCCCGCGAGGTCCCGCTCGGCGACGAAGGCGGCGAAGGGCTCGAAGTCCAGGCGGCCAGCGGCCACCCACTCGCCGCGGGCTGCGTCGCGCTCGAGCGAGGCGAGCGACGCCCAGGGGTCCGTCTCGTTGAAGAGCAGCCGGCGGGACAACAGCAGCGCGCCGTCGGGGGACAGGGCCGCGGCCGCAGGCGTCAGGGTCGGGGGGACGCTGCTGGCGTTGACGACTGTGCCCAACGCGAGGACGTGGGCGCCGGCTGCCGTGCGGATGGCGGGGGCTGCTGCAGGCATGGCGTCGCTGAGGGTCCGCGACCACGACGGGGCAGAGGCAGCGGTGCCGGGGAGGCGCAGGCGGGCGACGACGAGGGTCCGCAGCGACGGCACGGTGGCAGCGACAGTCCAGCCCGAGGCGGGCGACGAGGACTGCGAGAGCGAGGGCACCGAGGAGGTGCCGTCCTCGTGGGCCTTGCCGCTCCAGCACTGCGCCCGAGCAGGGGCCGAGTGGAGGAGCAGGCTGAGGGCCAGCAGGGAGAGGAGGGCCGGGGTGGAGCTGCACAGCAGAGCCCGCGGAGACATCGGAGGCGGCCTTGTGGGTGTGGGGAGTTAAGCGGTGACCCTCGTGCTGCTGCGACTTTGCTAGCGAGTGAATTCAGGAAGAGCACGAGCGGGCAGGGGACACGTGGGCATGGCCCCTTGCCCCTGACGTGTGCGATATGGCCTCAACGTTTCGGTTTCAAGTTTGTCTGAGTCTCTTCGTTCGATTTGTCTGTGAGTGAGGGGTCGTTCTATCCCATTCCACCCGCCAGAGAGCCAGAGAGAACGAAGAGCGGGGCTCGAGGGTCTTCAGAAGGATCAGTGGGATGATCTACTCGACATGGCAGGTTTCCGTCGACCACAGCGTTCCGCCCACTGCTGTGCTCTCGCCCTACAGGCTCAGGGGATGAAAGCCCGGCTTTGTTCGCCATCTGGGGATCGAAACAGAAGAAATACGCCAGTTTCGATCGACAACACAACCGGAGGACGACGGAAGGGAGGCCAAATGACTTGTTTCTGTATGTCACACCCTGATGGCTTCCGGGAAGAGGCCCAGGCACGAACAGCGTGGCGAGGCGTGCTTCTTCTTCTTCTCCAGCAGCCCGTCGAGGAAGTGGATGGTCGCATCCACATTCAGAGTCAATTGGCAGTTCTCCACCTGCAGTGTGCGGAGCTTCTCGTTCTTCCTCTGCCGCCTGAGGAGCTCGTCGAGGTCTATGCGTAGCAGTGTTCCCTCGACTGCTGGGATCTTGACCACCACGTCGAACACTCCGCGCTCGCTCGACGTGATGTGGAACTTCATGGCCCTGCGGACGAGGTCTGGGATGCTCGAGTCGGCGATGACGTGCTTGCGGACCAGTGCCCCGTACGAGTACTTGCGGGGCTCCATGCAGAAGAAGCTGCCAGCCTGTTGCCCTCTCTGTTTCATTCGTGGCTACTCGGCGAAAAGGCTCAGGAGTGTCGTGTGCGCAATCACACCAGAGCGCTTGCGGTACTGGGCGGGTGCTGTTCTCGAGAGGGGAGTCTTGAGTGCCAGCGGGATGAAGCCTCGCAGCCAGTGTGCTTTGAAAAAGTGAATTGGAAATCGATATCTGGCCCATTTCTAATAGCAATGCCCCTGGGCATTTCCACTCCTCGCCCAACGTTCTGTAGTTGGGACTCAGCTTGATTGTGGCCTTTGCGAAGATTACCTCTCTACCTGTGAGAAAGTCCATCACACATCTTTCTACATGCACGCAAGATCTCAGGGAACCCAGGGATTCTCAGTGTTGGGGGACCAGTGAAGGGGCGCTGAGAGCCCGACTACTCGGGGCTGCCCCTCAATCGATGGAACCAGCCCAAGCGAGCCCTAAACGGCCATCAACTCACAAGACACTTTCACACAGCCCACTGTTGTCCGAAGAAAACAGATCTTGCCATAACTCTGCAGAAGGCAGAGGTCATCCACTCCGTGGCTGGCAATCATCAATTCACTCGTCATAATTGCAATTTGACTATCCTTATATTTCACACCCTGATGGCTTCTGGGAAGAGACCCAGGCACGAGCAGCGTGGTGAGGAGGGCTTCTTCTTCTTCTCAAGCAGCCCGTCGAGGAAGTGGATGGTCTCATCCACACGCAACGTCATTCGAGCGCTCTCCACCCAGACCGTGTGCAGCTTCTCGTTCATCCTCTGCAGCAGGAGCAGCTGGTTGAGGTCTATGCGCATCTGTGCTTCCTCGACTGCTGGGATCTTGACCACCACGTCGAACACCCCGTGCCCGCTCGACGTGAAGTGGAGCTTCATGGATCTGCGGGCGAGGTCTGGGATGCTCGAGTCGGCGATGACGTGCTTGCGGACCAGTGCCCCGTACGAGTACTTGCGGGGCTGGAAGCTACCGCCAGCCTTCTTTGTCTGCTTCTGCATTCGTGGCTTCGCGGCACTGCTGCCTCTGAACTCGTCGTATGGGTAATCGCACCAAGTCCGCGGGCTGCCGTGGGCGAAGTGCTCCTATTGCGAGGTGGATGTTGTTAGTGCCCGCGGCGCTGAGCCTCACAACCCTGTGAGCGTCTAACAATGAATCGGGAGTCGCTTTTCTGGTTCATTTCCGACAGCAATGCCCCCGGCAATTTCCCCCCGAAACCTCGCCCGACGTTCTTCCCTTTGCGCGTCACGGAATTCGCACGACGTGAGCCGCAGTGTCGTTGGTTGGCGCGTCTCGATCCAGGCCTACTGCAGAGATGAGGTCGGCCCTCTCAGAGGTGTCCGCCTCATGCGCCAAAACCCCACGAGTCCTCTGGCGGAGAATGAAAAAGTCCTTGACACTTGTATTGCAAATGCTAATCAAACCTACTGCAGCGCTCGCTCCTCAGGCCCCGCCCCCGTACGGCTGGCGCGTGTGTGGCCAACTCCTGGCGCGGGGGTGTGTGCGAGCAGGTCCAGCAACCCGTGGCTGCATCTCATGGACTGGGCTTGGCAGCGTCGTCTGCACTGCCGCTGCCGGCCTGGCCGCCCCCTCTGCCGCTGCTGCTCGTGGCCTGCGGCTGGGGCAGCGCGCACCTGCGGCGGGGCCTGGACAGCTGCACAGCGGGCTCCGGGCCGGGCGAGGCGTCTGCGTCGGGGACGAGGTCGACGAGGTAGCGGGGCAGCACCTGCGCAGACTCGAAGACGACGAGCTCGTGGAAGACGGGCTGCTCGTCGGGGGCGGCGCAGGGCACGTAGTCGACCTCGCCCGGGGCCATCGACGCGGGGCGCACGGGCACAAAGTGTGCGTCGTAGTTCTCGTAGTTTCCCGTGGCCAGCGAGCGCCCGGGCCGCGCGGGGTCGTCGACGACGAACTTGGCGCCGTCGCCGCCGACGACGGGGTAGGCGCTGAAGAGCGACGCCCAGCAGAGCAGCAGCGCGCCGCGGCTGTAGACGTCGTGGGCGTAGCGCGCCTCCCACGACGCGTAGATGCCCTTGCCGAAGAACCCGGCGTCGGTGGTCGCGAGGTTGGCGAAGCCCGTGCTCAGGAGGCTCTCGAGCGCCGCGGGGTCGGTCCCGTGCCACACGGGCGCCAGCGACACGTCGGGGCACGCGGCGTCTGCGTAGGGCGCGCACATCTCGCGCAGGCGCCGGGCCACGCGCGCGCGCCAGGCCACGTCGGCGGCGTCGCTGCCCAGGGGCCAGCGCGGCGCGAAGGCCTGCTGGCCCGCGCGGCCCTGCAGCAGCCGCAGCCGCGCGCCGAACGTGTCGTCGAGCGCGGGGCTCACGACGACGCGCACGCGGCCCACGCGCAGGCCGGGCACCGGGCACCGCGCGTAGGCCGCGGCGACCAGCTGCCTGTCGGCCTCGGCGGGCTCGGCCAGCGCGTACTGCGCGCCCGCGGGCAGCGGCGACGACGGCGACGCGGAGCTCCACGAGCGGCCCGCGTACTTGCGCTGCGCCGCGAGCTCCACGTCATCGCGGCAGCGGCGGCGCCTGGAGCGCACGACGAGCGCGGCGACGGCGGCGATGGCGGCGGAGGCGACGACGGCGGCGGCGACGACGCTGCCGACGACGGCGCCGACGACGGACGAGCGGCGCGGGGAACGCGCGGCCCCGGTGGCCGCGGCGACGCGCACCGCGAACGAACACGTGGCGCTGGCGCCGTGCGGGTCCGTGGCGACGACGACGACGACTTCCTGCTCGCTGGGCCCTCGCGGCGTGCCGTAGAACCTGCGCGCCGTGGCGTTGAACGCCATCCACGCCGGCAGCGTCGTCGCCGCGTACGCGAGGGCCTCGCGCTCCTCGTCGACGAACGTGCCGACGGCGAAGGCGAAGTCGTAGGGCGCGTCGACGGTGGCGTCGCAGCAGCGCAGCTGGTCGGCGATGGGCACGCGCAGCTCGGGGGCGTCGTTGACGCGCGTGAAGTTGATGCGGGCGACCGCGGGCTCGCTGGTGCGCTGCTGGGGGTCCGAGGCCCACAGGCCGATGCCCGGCGGGCTCTCGCTGCCGTCGTGCTCGAACAGCAGCGCTCCCCGGTCGACGTCCGCCTGCGTCCAGCTCGTCGCGTTGCGGCCCCCGCTGAACAGAAACCTGCGGATATGTGGTGTCCGCGTTTGTTATTACGTCTGTTTCATCGCCTGACGTTGCAGTGACGTAGCACTCAAGAATCAAAAAAGATGTCCAGCGCCATCTGAGCGTGCTGGTGCCTCGGCTGTTACGTATTTCGAACCAAAAGCCCGCATGGGAGAATAATGACATCATTGAAGGGAGGAAATTGTCTCCGGAGGGAATTGAACCACCGATCAGTGCGGACAGTTCAGGTCCCTGTGCATTGCGTCCACGCCGCAACCACAATGCCCCAGGCTGTGAGGTGCCGCTGTAGGTGGGAGTACCTGCCGTGCTCGAGGTGCAGGGGGCTGATGGTGATGTCCTCTGGCCGCGTCCCGTTCTCGACGGCGAGTATGTTGCCGCGGCCCAGCGCCACCGTCGCGCCCTCAGCCACCGAGATGGAGCACGCCACGATCACCGGCCTCCTCTCGGCGCACGCGCACCGCCACGCCAGCAGCGCCACGCAGAGCACCTGCAGCGCGGACCTCATACCCGAAATCCTGAAAGCCGCTGGCAGGAAAAAAAACGCTGACGGCTCCTCCGAAACGGGCGGCTGCCACGCGATATCCGTGCACGTCCTCTCCCTGGGCCCGAACCGCGTGGGAAAACCGCCTGCTGCCTCGCGAGCGCTCCCCAAAAAAACGAAATGCCAGAATCTAGATTTTCCAGATTTCCCTCCCGCGCAGTGTCAATTTCGTGTGCAGATCCGAGAAAAATTGAGTTGATTTCGCGTTTTTACGCGAAAAAATGCAGAGCGACGGCGACCGCAACGCCCGGGCGACGCTCGAGACGTGCTGGACGCTGCGCGAGCTCGTGCTGCCCTGCCTGGCGCCCGACGACGCGCTGGGGCTCGCGGAGGCGTCGCGGGCGCTGCTGCCCACCGTCGCCGGCCGCTCGCTCGCCGCGTCGTCGTCGTCGCGCGACGTCACCGCGGGGGCAGCGGGAGACGACGCCTTCGTGCTGGCGCACCCGCTGGCGCGCGCAGCAGCGCTGGGCCACGTCAGGACGGCGCTGGCCCTCGCCGAGCGCTTCGCCGACTACCTGACAGACGATGACGTCGCACGTGCGTGTGCGCCCTCGCTGGCGCGCGTCGCTGTTGCTGCGAGTTGTCTGCGCTCTCCCGCGCTGTGCTGCGAGGATCAACTGATTTAGGCCTGGGGTCTCGTACCCGAGTGTCTACGCGCTGCGATGGCGACCAGTCAAGTGTCTGCAGACGCGGAGTCACAATGGGCACATAACGTCTTGCTCCTCTCTGCCATGCTTCCCTTGCCTCCTCTGTGTTTGTGAATCCACTCTGGCGCGCGTGCTTGTTGCGTTGGCTGCCAATTGCCTGCCAATGAGTGGGCCTCCCAGCCCGGAACTCTCTCCCTGTCCAAACCACCGCGTAGACGTCTCCGTTGCAATTGCACAACTGCACCCGCACTTTCACTGCCACTGCGCTCGCAACGCAACTCAGCCGTGTGCGCCAAGTGAAGCTCGACGAGAAGATCGCCGTGGCTGCGCTCAAGGCGGCGGCGCAGGCCGGGCGCACCGATGTGGCCTCGGCCATGGCGGACCTGTGGGCGTTGCCCCACGACGGCGGCGCCGTCCACCTCGTCACCTGCGCCCTCGTCGCCGGCCGCGTCCCCGCCGCCGACTGGGCCTGGAGGCGCTTCGGCCCCTTCTCTGGCCGCGCCGCCAAGAGCTCCGCCCTCCTCGCGGCCGCCGAGAGGTCCGCGGCGGGAGTTATTTTGCTCCAGCGGCCCAAATCAATTGAATTTCGGACTCAGCGCTGAAAAACCAGTTCCTCTGCCGACGCTGTGCACTGGGTCGTCGAGACGCTGTACGCGGGCAGCCACCCGGAGCTCGTCAAGGCCGCCGGGCCCGCCCTGCAGCGCCTGTGCGCGGGCGGGGGGCTCGAGGCCGCGCAGGCGCTGCTGCGGGCGGCCGGGCAGCCCGCGGGCCAGCGCGTCGCCCGCGCGGCGCTCGCGATGGTCGCCGAGGGCGGGCACGTCGCCGTTGCCGCGTGGCTCTGCGACGCCTTGGACGAGGGCCCCGCGGCCGCCGACGCCGTGGCCGCGGCCTGCGTGGCCGGCAGCGCTGGCGTGGCGCGGGCGCTGCACGAACGCTACGGCGGCGCCGCGCTCTCGGCGCTCAGCCCGCGCGCGGCCCGCGTCCTCGCGGAGACGGTGCTCAACGGGCACTGGGACGCCGCGCGCTGGCTCGCGGAGACCCTCGCGCTGGGACCCGAGAGCATCCCGCCGCCGGTGCGCCCGCGCGTCCTGCGTGCTGCGCTGCTCGCGCGGGACGGCGTGCAGTTCGCGCGGTGGCTCGCCGAGAGGTTCGAGTTCTCGCGCGACGACGCGATCGGCGACGGCGGGCTCGCGCTGCGCGCCGCGTGCAGGGAGGGCGCCGAGGAGGCCGTCCGCTGGCTCGCCGACACGTTCGCTCTGACGCCCGCCGACGCGCGCGCCGGCGACAACGCGATGCTGCGCTGCTGCTGCAGGTCCGGGAGCCTCTCGCTCGCCCGCTGGCTCGCCGGCCGCTTCGCGCTCGGCCCCGCCGACGCGCGCGCGCGGGACTGCAGCGCGCTGCGCCGGGCCTGCGACGGGGGGCACCTCGGGCTCGCGCAGTGGCTCGTCGACACGTTCGGCCTCGCCGCCGCCGACGCGCGCGCCCGCGACAACTTGGCGCTGCGCTGGTGCGCCGACAACGGCGACCTCGCGGCCGCGCAGTGGCTCGCGCGGACCTTCGGCCTCGGGCAGGCCGACCGCGCGGCGGGCAGCTACGTCCTGTGGCGCGCGTCGGCCTGCGGGCACCACGAGATGGCCCGCTGGGCCGTCGACCGCTTCGCCCTCGCGCCCGCCGACGTCGCCGCCGAGGACCACCGCGCGTTCCGCGCCGCCTGCGCCGGTGGGCACCTGCGCATCGCGCAGATGCTCGACGCCGCGTGCCCCGTGCCCGCCGCGGCCGTGCGGTCCGGCGGCAACGCGCTGCTCACGGCTGTGTGCCGCGCGGGCCACGTGGGCGTTGCCGCGTGGCTCAAGCAGCGCTACGGCCTGACGCGCAACGACGCGGGCGAGGGCTGGTGCTGCGCGTTCCGCATGGCGTGCAGCGCGGGGCAGCTGCGGGCCGCGCGGTGGCTCGCGGACGCGTTCGAGATGACGCGGGACGACGCGCGTAGCCTCGGCGACTACGCGCTCTACTCGACGGCGGGGCGGATGCCGCACGTCGCCGCTTGGCTCGTCGAGCGCTTCGGCCTCACCGCCGATGACGCGTACACGGCGACGCTCGTCGCCAACAAGAACGGCGACCGGGCAGCGGTGCGCTGGCTCGCCGATTGGTTTGGACCGCCCGCGTGACCTCGCGGTGCCCCCACGTCGTTGTTGTCTCTCGGGGGTCATCTCCCTGCTCTGAGGCACGCACTTGACCACATCCAAAAGTCTTATGTATAGAGCCATGCAAAACATCGACGCATGCATGCTCGAAACCTGCCTCCAGTTCAATTGAAGATTGCGCACTGCTTCCAATGACCTCGGAGACTGGCACCAGTTTCAAGGATGGAGCAATAAGGGCACTCTGATGTTGGCTTCCGCACCAACTTGGAGCAGCACGCAGCCTCCACAGCTCCTCCGTTCAATGATGAATGAAATTACTTTATGTGCGTTGGTAGATCGCACATTCAAACGGGTTGAACACTCCTGTCCAATTGCGCCAAGCCATTCCACGCGTCACTGGGTTTGTACAACACCCTTGGCTCACAGTTGCAATAAAAGTGAAAAAAATGAAGTCGTTTATTCACCAAATCTCCTGAACTCTAATTCAAATAAGGCCCTACCCCTCCGCGTTCATGCGTGGGACGTGGTGCTTGTGCTGGTGCTCACGCTGTTGAGCAGCCCGCCAGCCCACATTGTGACAGCGATTCGACCCACGCGGATGTCGTCTGGGAGGCTGAGGCTGTGCCACACGCCGTCCACCTGCAACTGGAATTTCCTGGCGTCCATGTCAAGCACGACCAGCAGGTCCTTGTTGTGCATGTCGGGAAGGTGCTGCTGCACGGGGCCTGCGCCGTTGTTGACGAAGCCGCAGGGCGCGTGGCCCCACTGCATCGACCCTTCGAGCTTCTCAGAGGCGCTGACGGCGCCAATGCACCAGATGTCCGACCCGGTCATCCTCAGGCTCCACATGAGGCTGCAACACGTCGGCCACAGGTCAGTATCCATGCGAGCCAAGAGAAATGTGAATTGGACATTCGGGACAAAATTCATAGATCATTCAATGCAAATGGCTTGCGGGCTACAAAGCAAAAGCGACAATCCATGAGCGGTGAGCCAATCCTACTAAACGCTGAAGGGAGACGGGTGGCAAGGAGACATTCCATTCCCGCACCCAGTTACAGTTTTTGAGAGGTAACAAAAAAGCAGTTGGCTCATTGGGCTACCGGTCGCAGGTGAAGGGCCGAGAACAGGGGACGTCCCTCCGGGGCCCATGCACCCCACCGGGCACGCGCAGAAAAAACGGCACGAAAAGGGGGTAGAGAGCCAGAGAAACGGGGGGAAGGGGGGAGAGAAACTGAGAAGAGAAGAAACAGCCAAGTGCGAGGGCCAGTGGGGCCGTTAGTTCGAGTGCACCTCCCGCTCTGGACGGACTCGCAGGTCAGCACCAGCGCAGGCCCCAGGGTGCACCTGACGGCAGGGCGGTGGCCCAGGACCGAGAGGTGCGAGGTCTTCTTGTCGTCGGTCGGGGGGCAGGGGCCCAGGGCCGGGGGCCAGCGGGCCCGCACGGGCAGCAGCAGGCGCAGGATGCACTCGAGCACGTAGGGCGACAGCACGCTGGCTGGGCTCTGTGTGTCGTGCGTCGCCTTGAGCAGCTCGTACGCCGCTGCCCTCCAGCGGGTCAGGGCATCGGTGGCACTGAGAGCGCTTTCCATATTCCGCAATATCAAGAGAAAATGAATAAAACCGCCCTCTTTTCCGATGATTCGCGGGATTTTTGTGCAGTGCGGGTGGATATTCTCCCCTCCGCGGATCCCGGAGCCGGTGGTTCCGGAACCCGAATCGGCCACCGCGAGACAGCGCGGTGCCGGATGGGAGGTTTCCTGGGAAACTATTGTCCGGATCGCCCGAGGTGCGGCTCCACTCCCCAATCCGGCAGTTTATCCGCAGATACGCATCAAAAACACAAATCGCCAGATTTATCAGAAGATACGTACAAGATATCCACGAGCCCCAGCCGTACACTCAGTACGCAATACCCAACGTCGTTGCTGTTGCAGTCAGTCAGATGAGGCTGCCACTGCTGTCTGTCCTGGGCTCCCCAGCGTCCTCGAAGCGCAGCACAAACGGCTGAGGCCCCCGCGTCGCTGTCGCCGTCGCCGTCGCTGCTGGCGTGGCGTCGCCTGCGCTGCACCGGCTCTCGAGCATCTCCGCGACGGCCTCGAAGCCCCTCTCCCTCGCAGCCTCGGCCGCGGAGACGCCGCCCGCGTCCCTCGTCCGCGGGTCGGCCCCGCGGGCCACGAGGGCAGCGACGACCGCGGACCTGCCGCTCGC
>CACRSC010000100.1:0-90325 GCA_902651635.1 Mastigamoeba balamuthi
CAGCACGGGCCGCGGGGCCGCGCGGGCCGCGCAGACGGCGCCCTCGATGGCCGCGGCCCAGTGCTTGTAGTCGAGCAGGTCCTCGCAGCGCAGCGCCGCCCTGCGGCCCTCGCCCGCGACGGCGACGGCCACCGTGAGCGCCTCCTCGCTGCTCTCGAGCGCCACGTCGGCGAGCACGAACGTGTCGACCTCTGCGTAGCGCCCGTGGGCCGCGCGGGCCAGCAGGACGAGCACAGAGCTCAGCAGCAGCACGTGGCTGGCGGGCGCCGGGGCAGCGCCGGGGCCGCGGGTGCACTCGCACGAGGCGGGGGCCGAGAGCAGCACGACGCACTTGGAGGCGATGAGGTCGTAGCCCGCGGCGTCGCGCCAGGCGATGAGGGGCTGCAGCTCCGAGAGCTCGCTGAACGACTCCTGCTCGCGCGTGCGCTCGTTGATCTCGCCGAGGACCTTGAGCATCGATTCCTGCGCCGCCTCGAGGTTCTTGTAGTCGCCGTGCGCTGTGGCACAGAGCCGTTCCCCGGGAGTTCTGTTAGCGGGCGGGCCAGCAGTGACCCAGCAAGCGCTCAATGGCCGATGCGCCGACGAAAATGAGCGCACTGGAAAGGGAAAGAAAAGCAGAGAAGAACAGAACCACATGTGCTGCTTTCGCTTGCTGTGTCTGAGTAGCTTTCTTTCCGAACAGAGCGAGCAAACCGAGAGAGGGACGAGAGAAGAGAAGAGAATGAAGGCACGCTGATCGCAAGTCAAACACTGCTGAGAAGCAGTAACGGCGAGCATTGCGAGGAGGAACTCCTCTCACCCACAAAAGAAAGCGAGCTGCAGAAGTCCGTCTGGGGGAAACCCTCTCCGAACGAATCAATTGCATCCGCAGAGCGAAAGCCCAGCCGGCCAGCGAGAGAGAGAGAGAGCGAGCCAGACAACGCGGGCACAGGGGCCAAGGGCGGCGCACAGGGGTCGGTGTACTTGAGGAGGTCCTTGAGGAAGAGCGGGTACTTGGCGATGCGCTGCGTGGGCTTGATGAGGAACCCGTTGAGCTCGAGCTGCTTGGTCCGCGGGTCGCCCCGCGCCTGCTCCTTGAACGCCGCGTACCTCGGGTTGGACCCCAGCCTCCCCACGATCTCGGCTGCGGCCCGCCTGTTGTAGCAGTACTCGATGTACAGCCGGAAGAACGGCACTGCACAGGAGGAGATATCAGTAACAGAAAATATCTGGAATTCGAGACTAAATCGGGGCAGAGAGGATATTTTCCACAGCAGATGCGGCCGATACCTTTCTTGGCGAAGGTGTCGCCGATGCGCTGGGCGTCGTCGGGTCGCAGCTGGTCCTCGCGGAGGGCCATGGCGAGCTCTGTGGCGAGGAACCTGATCTGCGGGATGCTGCCGAACACGATGCGCTGCTCCTGCGCGCTCAGCAGGCCCTCGCGGGCCAACCCGGCCCTCCACACGTCCTCCAGCACGTCCAGGTCCCGCACGTAGTCCTCCTCTGCGCGGGCAGGTCCGAGCACGGGGTTGGCCAGATTGTTCAGGGATATTTCCAGGAATCTCAGGAGGATTCTTTCCGGAGGAATCTCCCCGGGAAACGGGAAGAAGAATCCTGATGTGGACACGGCGCAGGGGAGGAATTTCGCAAATCCGGGAATCGTGACGCGGGGGATATCGCGATCTCCGTAAGGATCTGGGGGCTGAAATCTGAAATCGCGGTTTGACTTCTGGGAGGCCTCTCCGGGCCCGCTGATGGGGGCCGACGGGGGACGCGGGCACCTGTGGAGAGGATCTCGTCGACGATGAAGCGGCGCCTGCGCGTGCGCTGGGCCGCGGCGGCGGTCTGCCTGTCCAGCGGCGGCGGCTGCGCGGCCATGACTCGTCGAAACGGTATAAATATCTGGACTGTCCAGAAACGAATAATATCTGGAAATTCCGGAAATCTGCCGGTGTCAGACGTCAGAAGGGGTGCAATGCTCCTTTCTGCATTTTCGCTCTCGCGTGCACCGCTAAACCACATCTCAGGGCAGTGTCTCGATCAGATGGCTGATGTCATATCTATCAGAATTGAATGTCGTCGCTTCTTTTGCGCGTCTGAAATTGAAAAGCGCACTGAAAAACTGCGCATCGCCGTTGGGGCCGAGGTCCCCACTCGCGCGACAACACCGTCGATGCCACTTGGGCCCAGCAGGGAGATGAGGGACCCCTAGCAGCTAATCAATTGTATTGAGCACGAGCAGCACTCGCTCACCCGCGCAGCCGCCGATCAATCCTTGGGGAGCAGTGAGGGGAGAGTAGCAACACAGCGCCGCAGTGTGCCGTGGAGCGCACCGCCGAGAGAAGAGAAGGAGCAGATCGCCCGCTGCTGCACGCACTGAGCAACACGAATGCGCATGCAGTGCCCGCTCACGGCGACACCGCGGTAACTGGTTCTCGGTTCTGGAGAGTAAGCAGGCCGTACCGGTTGCTCGTGGGGGGCGGAGAAAGGCGGGAGAGGCGGTACTCCCACAGAGGGAGCAAACAGCAGTCAGCGGGAGCAGCAGCGAGGAATATGTTCAGCCACACAAGCGCACAAGAAGCCCAACGGCAAACACGCCTGACGATTGCTGTCAACGGGGCACACGAACAGCGTGAGAGCAGTGGGGTCCCACTGGGTCTCGCCCGTCGGCGAGGGCTCGCATGCTACCCACAGCTCAGCGCAGTAACTCAACGATGCGCCCTGAGGGCTTTGCACGCCCTCGTGCGCCAACGCCGTGCGCCCCCACCTGAGCTCGCATCGCTGGTGTTATAAGGAAACGGGGTGCTCTGCAGCAGGGAGGGCATCCTCTGCTCGGCGACGGCGTCAGTTACCCCCGGGTCTCAGCGGGCTCAGCAGTGTGTCTTTCATGTGTTTCACTGTTGTTTCAGCGCGGAGAGGAGGGGAAGAGAGGAGGGAGGGCTGCTGGGCTGCTGACGCGAGCCCGCAGGGAACCCGCAGCGGGTCGAGTTTGCATTTGAATTCACGGCGTGCAGCGCAAACGGCACTTTCCCCTTAGAGGAGCAGTCGCTGCACCTTTGGAAGTTTCGTGCAAGGCGAATCCCACGCAATGATGGAAGCGGTGCGGGGTCTTGTGCAAAGCGGGTCATGGAAGCGTGGGTGGACTTCCTGTGGTGCAGCGTTCGCACGACGCCCGGGACGTGCTCGTGGTGGGGCCCTCGCAGATGGTGCGGGCGACTTGGGCACCTCAGAAGGGGAGAAAAACGGTTGTTGGGGCCGTTTGACAGGATACCGTGGATTCTCTCATGTCCGGATTGGTGCAGATGGCAGGTCTGAATTGGGGCATATCGGTTGGAAGTGCGCCTCACGTCAGCCTATGACGTCGGCGCTGGATCGCTCTTCAGTTTATTAATTCACCCCACAGAGTGAATTTCGGCAGCAGAAAAACACCGCAACATGCAAAGGACCAGCGCCTCTCTGGCGGCCCTCGTGCTCCTGCTAGCGAGCACGGCGGCTGCGTCTTGTTCCGGCACCTGTGCCGACATCCACAGCAGCACCTGCAGCACCGGTTTCGTCAGTGGTGCGGTTTTCCCGCTTCTCTACCGGTGTTTATTCCCTTCTGTCTGGAAATAAGAGGCCGTTGTTGGAACGTTCAGTTTACAGTTATGTCACCCCCTTTCTGATCCTATGTCCCGCGCTCTCAGGACTGTGCCCGGGTGCCTCGAACATCCAGTGCTGCAAGGGGCATCTCTGCCACGGGAAGTGCGCCGACAGCGACGAGTACACGTGCAGCTCGGGCTTCCAGTCTGGTTAGTCCCCCGAATTCACTTTTCCCTTCCCGCACTCCCGCACTGCACCGGTTGCCGTTTACGTCGTATGCTCACGGCACTGGGGCAACGCAGGGTTCTGCGCTGGGGCAGCGAACATCAAGTGCTGCTCGGGCACCCTGGCCAAGAAGTCCGCCGGCTGCTCGGGGACCTGCAGCGACGTCAACACGCACACGTGCAGCAACGGCTTCGTCTCGCGCCGCTGCCCGGGCGCCTCGAACATCCAGTGCTGCACCGGCACTGTCGCGCCCAAGTCCGCCGGCTGCTCTGGCACGTGCAGCGACGTCAACACGCACACGTGCAGCAACGGCTTCGTCGCTGGGAAGTGCCCTGGCGCCTCCAACATCCAGTGCTGCACCGGGACTGTGCACCCCAAGTCGGCTGGCTGCTCTGGCACCTGCTCGGACGTCAACACGCATACGTGCAGCAACGGCTTCGTGTCGGGCAAGTGCCCTGGTGCCTCGAACATCCAGTGCTGCACCGGGACTGTGCACCCCAAGTCCACCGGCTGCTCGGGGACCTGCAGCGACGTCAACACGCACACCTGCAGCAACGGCTTCGTGGCGGGCAAGTGCCCTGGCGCCTCCAACATCCAGTGCTGCACCGGGACTGTGCACCCGAAGTCGACTGGCTGCTCTGGCACCTGCTCGGACGTCAACACGCACACGTGCAGCAACGGCTTCGTGTCGGGCAAGTGCCCCGGCGCCTCGAACATCCAGTGCTGCACCGGCACCGTCCACCCCAAGTCGACCGGCTGCTCGGGCACCTGCGCGGACATCGAGTCCAACTCGTGCAGCAACGGCTTCGTCGCTGGTGCGCCCGCTCTGCTCTGCCCGCTCTCTGCCACACAGCGTTGCACACGACGGGCTGACACTCAACCCGACCCGACTTGCAGGACGCTGCCCCGGAGCCTCGAGCATCCAGTGCTGCACCGGCACCGTGACGCCCTCGGGCCACTCGGGGGGCTGCAGCTACGCCACCGGCACGTGGCCCAACTCGGCCACCATCGCCGCCTTCTTCCGCGACACGCAGGGCATCACCAACCCCAAGGCCCTCGCCGTCATCATGGGCAACCTCCAGCAGGAGTCCAACCTCAACCCTCTCGACTGCGAGGCCTACGGCCGCCCCGCCTCCTCCGTCGCCGCCTGCCCCGTCAAGAAGAGCTCGTCCGGGTACTGGATGACGGGCATCGGGCTGCTGCAGTGGAGCGACGCCAACAACAGGCCCGGTCGTCGCTCGCAGCTGCTGGCGTACTGCCGCAACCACGGACTCAACTGCGACCTGGCGAGCACGCAGCTGCGCTTCCTGGCGCAGGAGAGCGAGTGGGCCAGGGCCAAGGCCTGCTTCCAGGCGGGCGGCAAGGAGATGGGCACGACGTGGAACAACGCTGGTGCGACCGCGGGTTCGTACTGGCAGTGCGCCGCGAGGTGGACGGGCTGGGGCATCGCTGGGAGCCGCGCGCAGTACGCTCTGCAGTGGCTGGCGCGCTGCAACGGCGGCGGCGACTCTGGGTGCAAGTGCGTCGACATCAACTCGAACACGTGCAGCACTGGCTTCGTCTCTGGTACTCGATTTTTCCCGCTGGATCAATTGTGCCTGACCGATTCACGCCACACAGGTCTGTGCCCCGGTGGTAACAACATCAAGTGCTGCAAGGGCACTGTGACTCCCAAGGGCAGCGACTCGGGCAGCTGCCAGTGCGCCGACATCAACACCCACTCGTGCAGCACGGGCTTCGTCTCTGGTGCGCTCGCTTCTCCGTGGCGCTTTTGGTTATCAGTTGATTGACTTATCGCGCTTTGCAGGTCTGTGCCCCGGCGCCGACAACATCCGCTGCTGCAAGGGCACCCTGACCCAGAAGGAGTCGGGCAGCTGCCAGTGCGCCGACATCAACTCCAACACGTGCAGCACGGGCTTCGTCGCTGGTGCGTCTCTCTCTCAGATACTCCGAGTGGAAACCGGCGAACTCAAATGGTCTCTTCCGCAGGCCTGTGCCCCGGCGCCAACAACATCCAGTGCTGCAAGGGCACCCTGACTCCCAGCGGCAGCACCGGCGGCTACAACCGCGACGCCGCGCTGGCCTACGCGCACAAGCACTGGAACTCCCCCAACCACGACTGCTCCAAGAGCTACAGCGCGTGCGCCCCGTACTCGTACTGGGGCGGCGAGCACTGCGGCTACGGCAGCCACGGCGGCGACTGCGCCAACTTCGTGAGCCAGTGCCTGCTGGCCGGTGGCCACGCGCCCCTCAACGGCGGGGGCCCGTGCCGCGGGTACCCGTGCGGGCGGGAGGAGATCGGGGCCAAGAACCTGGGCGACTGCCTGGCGGGCCGCAAGGGCTGGGTCAGGCAGTGCGGCTACCACATGCCCCCGCCCGCGCACATGAAGGTCGGCGACGTGCTGGTCTACCACGCGGGCAGCTGCGAGAGCGCCGACGCGCACGCGACTATCATCACGTCGGTGAGCGACGGCGTGAGGATCACGTGCCACTCGAACGAGAAGCACAACGAGCCCTACACGTACCTCGCGGGCAGCAAGCCCTACTACGAGTGGCTGCACAGGCCCTGAGGCGGTGCACCCCGCCCCTGCCGGCATCGAGGGTCTCAGACACCAGCTCCCTTTCATTTCCCTCCCTGGTCGGTTTCATTCCCCAGTGGCACGGGCGACACCGCGCAGCTCTCTCGGCGCGGGCTCCCCCGAGGCCACATGGCTGCGTGGGCTGCTCCCTTCAGCAAGGTCGTTTCTGTAACGACAAGTGGAATCAACCTTGAAGAGCATCCCCAGCTATTTTGCCACATAGTCTTGCTGTTATTGTTGCTCACTTGCCCCTCCACTGCTCCCAAGAGTCCAGCCAGGCTTGCTTCGGTGCAAAGTGTGCTGTTATTTATTGGCATGGCTTCTGTTCTCTCAGAGGCTGCCTGTGCATGGATGGGGGGAGCAGAGGAGGGCTCAACCCCCACACTACACTGAGAGACAGAGGGCTGGCGGTGCTTTGCTGGTGTTGTGAGAGAAGAGGCGAGAGGAATGCCGCTGCTAATGCGAGAGGAACAAGGAGATTGAAAGAGACGTGTGGGATGAGATTGTGCGGGGGGAGGGGAGTGTTGGTGTTGGTGTTAACAGACAAGCAGGAGGGGGTCCTTGGTGCAAAGGCCTGTTTGTTGTGGTGGGGCTCCCCGTTGGATTTACTTCTTCTTGTCTGCTGACTTGTCAGCCGCCTTCTTCTCAGCCTTCTTCTCCTCGGCCTTGGAGGCAGCAGGGGCCTCCTTGCCCTTGGCAGCGGCCTCCTCCTTGTGCTCCTTGGCCTCCTTCTCCTTGGCCTCCTTTGCCTCCTTTGCCTCCTCCTTCTTGGTCTTCTTCTTCGCGGGCTCCTTGGCCTCCTCCTTCTCCTCCTTGGCCTCCTTGGCCTCCTTGGCCTCCTTCTCCTTGGCCTCCTTTGCTTCCTTGGCCTCCTCCTTCTTGGTCTTCTTGGTTTCCTTGGCCTCGGCCTTGTCGTCCTTCTTGGCCTCGTCCTTGCGAGGCTCGGCGGCCTCCTTCTTGCCCTTCTTGGCCGCGGGCTCTGCGGCCTCCTTCTTGCCGTCGTCGGGGGCGTCGCGCTTCTTGGCGGCGGCGCCAGAGACCTTCTTGACGGCCTTGGCGACGCTCTCGTCGCCGTTGAGGAAGGCGAGGATGCGCTTGACGACCTCCTTCTTGTTGCCGGCGCTCTTGATGCCCTTCTCCTTGCACCACGTCTGCAGCTCGCCAAAGTAGTAGTGCGAGTGCAGGTCCGCCAGGCTGATGCCCTTCTCGATCTCGGGCTTCTTCTCCGACACCACGTAGTCGCTCTTGGCCTTGCGCTTCTCCGCCTTGGGCACCTCGCCCGTCTCAAACGCCTCGAGGATCTGCTGCTTGGTGTGCTCGGCCGTCAGCTTCTCCAGCCCCCCGGCCTTGGCCACCTTCAGCAGCAGCTCCTTGCCCGCCAGCCCGAACAGCGCCAGCCCTCCCTCCAAGTACACGCGGTCCACAATCGTCTGGATCAGGTCCTTCCTCGCCTTGGGCCTGGGCAGCGGTTATCCGGGGCGATTCAGGGGCGCGCGATCAATTGATTCGGGGGCAGATGCGCTGGCGCGGACCTGTCCTCCTCGAGGTCGAGGGCGTCGGCGATGTAGTCGAGCTGGGCCTCGCTGAGGGCCTCGAGCCACTTGCCGGCGTGGATCTCGGCGATGCGGTCCTCGAGGCGCTTGAGCATCGCGCTCTTGCTCGTCAGGCGCTCCTTCTTGCCGTCCTCCTCCTCGGGCTCCGCCCCGGGCGTGCACTTGTACAGCTCCACAATCTGCTCCTTGTCGAGGTTCTCCAGCAGCGTGCGCACCCCCCGGTCCTCCGTCTCGACGTCCTGGCGGCGGCGGGGGCACGGGGGCGTCAGAGGCGCGTCCGGCAGGGGAGCCGCAGAGGGGGGCACAGCGGTCCGTTCACTCCGTTGCCACACCGCGCAGAGTGCGGCCCAATCCGGTCCTCGAAACGCCCCGGGAGCTTTCGGTTTCCGCGGGGCACACCGGGGGCGACAGGAACCGCGTGCCGCCCGCGCGGGCGGGGGCCCACAGGGGGCGCGGGGCGCCTCGCCAGGCGGTCAAACTATTTAAAAACCGGCGCCAAAATAACACGCGGGCCCAAACCCCACCGGCGCTGCACTCGCCGGAACCGCGCGATTCCTGTCCCCCTCGGTGGCCTCCGACAGCCCCCAGAGCCGCGGCGCGCGCGCCGTCGATTTCGGGGCGCGAAACCGGCGCGGCAGCGAGCGCCGCCCCCGGGCCCCCTTACAGAGGAAAAAGCCCCACAAGCACAATCGCTCTGAAAAACGTCTCCCCTCCCCCCCAAAATGCGGTGCGGGGGGGCGAGGAGGGCGCACGAGCTGCTCGGCGAGGTCCTCGTCGTCCTCCTTGGCGGGGGAGACCTGGATGAGCCTGAGCAGCGCGACCTTGGCGGGCACGTCGAGCTTCCTGAACACTCTGGTCACCTTCATTCTCGAGCGGGTCTGGGCTGCGGTTTTCTGCGGGCTGGCTGGGTGCTCAGCGGTTATTATTCTTCTCCGGCACGACGCGTGGAAGGCTGGGGTCGCTGGGCGGGATTCCCTGGCTCTGCGAAGGGGACCCTTGGGTTGGCGGGGGTTTTTATAATTTGGGGGGAGGCGGGGGTGCGGGGTTTTAAAAATGAGCGCTAGGTTTTTTTCAAAAAAACGACTGCTGACGCAACGCGATATCCCGCCAAGAATCCAACCGAAAATATCCACAAGGGGACGTCACATTTCTTTTCTCCCCCCTCCCCCAATCCTGTCGCCCCCTCTCCCAGCCTCTCTGGACGCCCCGGGGCCCCTCAGGCGCGGTCGCAGACGTATGCGGGGGGCTGGACGGTGCCGATGCAGAGCTTGTAGCCCGCGGCAGAGGCGTAGAGGAAGGAGCAGAGGGCGCGGGCGCGGCACTGCAGGCCGCACTGGGGCCACCAGCGCTCCACAAACCAGTGGCGCTCGAACCGGCACCACCGCTCCCGCGAGGCCGCCAGGCCCTCCACGAACCCCTCCAAGTCCTCGGTCTCGAGCCCCTGCAGCCCGTACCTGCGCAGAGCACGCGGGACGTCAGGAGAGAACAGAACAAAAACAAAAAACAAAAACAAAAACAAAACAGAACAGAACAGAACAGAACAGAACAAACGCAACAAAAACAGCAGAAAAATCAACGACATACTTCAAAAAACAGATCGCGAACCGTCGGAACAGCGGGAAAGCCGAGCACCGACGCAGCCCCGAGAACCCAACGGCCTCCCGCCCGCCCGCGCCCCTCGGAAGGGGGAGAGAAACCCGACCCAAAACCCGACAGGGCCGCCGAGAGAGAAGAAGCGGCGGTGAGAGAGCCGTACTCGAGCGAGGCGGTGTAGGAGGGGAGCCAGGCGAGGGCGCCGCGGGCGTTGCCGTCGGTGAGGTTGGCCCAGTACTGCGTCCAGTCGGCGGCGCGGAGGCCTCGGCGGGTGCCGGGGGCCTCGTAGCGGAGCAGGCGGAGGGCGGGGTGCTTGCCGTCGGTCTGGCCCGACCCCGGCGGCGTCGTGGCCGCGCGCGGCGTCAGGGCGGGCACGGGCGACGGCGGCGCCACGACGGGGCCCGCGCCTGCGTCCCTGCGGACGAGGTGGACGCAGTCGCGGTGCAGGTGGCCGAAGAGCGCGAGGGCCAGCACGTCGGCGTAGTCCTCGGCGGCGCGGGCGTACTGCAGCTCGGCGCTGGGCACGTAGAAGGGCTCCTCGGCAAAGACGTCGACGCCCGGGGGGATGTGGCCCGCCAGCACCACGCGCTCGCCCGCAGACCGCGCGTACGAGAGCACGCGGCGCAGCCACGCCCACTGGCCCGCGATGTCCCCTGCGCAGACACAAAAAACCCTCCAAGTCAGATTGATACCCCAATTGAATTCCCGATCGCTACTTGATCGCTGCTGTTGCCAAACGCAATCAATCGATCCCGGCGGACATCACACTCGCATTCGGAGGGGATGAATACCACCGCATACACGAATTTTGTTGATCCCCCAATTGAATTCCGAGTCGCTGCTGGAACCCAACCGTGTTCAATTGATCCTGGCGGACATCCCACTCGCATTCGGAGGAGATGAATACCACTGCCAACACGAATTCGAAAAGAAAACCCAACGCGAAACCCTCGGAATTCGAATTCGCAGAGGACACGCGTGTCAATTGATCCGCGGAGAGAGAGGGCACCTGAGGTGTTGAGGGCCCAGGGGTTGCCGGGGGACCAGTAGATGGTGTTTAGGGCGACGAGCCTGACGCCGGGCTCCACGAGCTCTGTGTAGTATCCGCCGCGCAGCACAGAGTCAATTGACTCGCCGCTGAGCCCCAGGCGCGCCCACGCCTTGGCGACGCGCTGCAGGTACTGCGCCCCCTGCGGCGTCTCGGGCGGGGGCACCGCCGACGCCGGGTGGCGGTCGTGGTTGCCCAGCACCGGGTAGACGCGCACCCCGGCGCCGCGCACCAGCCGCTCCTCGAGCAGCGACGCCACGTCATCGACGTTGCCCATGATCATCTCGTCCGTCTCGGCGTGCGCCGGGTGCTCGGCGTAGAGCGTCGGCGAGTCGCCCAGGAACAGCGCCCACGTGACGTCATCCGGCGTCGACGGCGACGCCGCCGCCTCGGCCGCCACGAAGTCCAGCGCCGACGGCAGCAGCGCCCCGCGCGGCCCGTCGCAGTTGAACGCCCCGAACTTGCCCGCGTCGCCCTTGCCGCTGGGGGCGAGAAGCGTATGACGTCAGAACACGTCACGACGAGACCCGGCCGCCGGCCACGGGGCTGCCCACGGGGTGTGTGTGGGGCGGGTGACGCGGTTATGACGTCATAACCGATTCCAGCAAAGGCGACCGACGCCGATGCCGGTTATGACGTTCGATTATGACATCATAGCGAATATTCGTGCGAGGCGAGGCGCCGGCCTCCAGGGCGGCTCCCGCGGACGCCCCCCGGGACCGCTGCCGTGTGTGGGTGGGTGCGCGGTGTTATGACGTCATAAACACGTGCCCTGTGCAGAAGGTCGGGGGGCTGGAGCCGACGACGTAGTCGTCCGAGACGTGCGTGTCGGTGACGACCCAGATCCTGCCGGCCCGCGCGGGGACGAGCAGGAGGGCCGCCAGCAGGGCCAGGGCCGTCCGAGGGAGCGCGAGCGCTGCGTGTGCGTGCGCGAGGCGGTGCATTGGCGTGTGCGAATTCGAGCGAGAAGCGCGAGCGCCCACACCGATATTAATAGCCAAGATCAGGGCCTCAGAATCAGAACAATGCTGATTCTCCCAGGGAGGATATCTGATGGCGTCACGTTTCTTCCCCCCCCCCCCCCTCCGTCAGTGCTGGCCGGAGGGGCTGTGGCCAGCTAGTCGCGGTCGCAGACGTAGGAGGGGGCAGTGGCGTTGGTGAGGCAGCCCTTGTAGCCCGAGTCCGAGGCGTAGAGGAAGGAGCAGAGGGCGCGGGCGCGGCACTGCAGGTCGCACTGGGGCCACCAGCGCTCCACAAACCAGTGGCGCTCGAACCGGCACCACTGCTCCCGCGAGGTCGTCAGGCCCTGGACGAACCTCTCCATGTCGCTGGCAGCGAACCTCCGCAGCCCGTACCTGCGCAGAGCACGCGGGACGTCAGAACAACCGCAGAGGGAACAAAACAAACAGAGAACAGAACAAAAGGCCCCAAAATCAATTAAAACGGAGACAGCATAGAACATGTGCCACGGGAAAGAACGACACGAAGAGAGCCAGATGAAATCAGGAATAGGGCAGGGGGGCTGCATTTCGCAGAGGTTGCAGCAAGCGAGCAAAACAAATACTGAAGCCAAAATGAAAAAGAAACAGACGCCCGAGGCAAACGCACTCCTTGGCAGCCGAGTAGGAGGGGCCCCAGGCGAGGCTGCCCCTGGCGTTGCCCTCTGTGAGGTTGGCCCAGTACTGCGTCCAGTCGGTGACCCGGAGCCCGCGGCGCCCGTGCGACTTGTAGCTGAAGAGCCGGACGGCGGGGTGCTTGCCCTCGGTCTGGCCCGACCCCGGCGGCGTCGAGGCCATCCTGGGCGACAGGCTGGGCACCACGACGGCCGAGCCCACGACGGGGCCCGCGCCTGCGTCCCTGCGGACGAGGTGGACGCAGTCGCGGTGCAGGTGGCCGAAGAGCGCGATGGCCAGCACGTCGGCGAACTCCTCGGCCACGCGGGCGTACTCCAGCTCGGCGCTGGGCACGTAGTAGGCCTTGCGGTTCAGCACGTTGATGCCCGGCGGTATGTGGCCCGCCAGCACCACGCGCTCGCCCGCCTTGCGGGCCTCGGCCAGCACGCGGCGCAGCCACGCCCACTGGCCCCCAAGATCCCCTGAAAAAACGAAGTCAGAACTACAAATCCGTTAAGCCAAAATTAGGCCCAATTCAGATGCCTGACGAAACACAATTGAGTAGCGCTGCGCAGACGCGGTGAACACACTGGCGAAATCAGGCTGGCGACTTGGTGTTTAATCTCAACCTCGGCCCACACCCATGCGGCTCCCTCCCTCCCCCGTTCCCAACGGGACAACGCGGAATCAATTGATTGGTCAGCGGGCTGGGGGCGCGAGGACGTGCCGGTGGTGTTGAGGGCCCAGGGGTTGCTGGACGCCCAGTAGTTGGTGTTGACGACGACGAGCCTGACGCGGTCCTCGACGAGCTCTGTGTAGTAGCCGCCGTGCAGCACCGACTCAATTGACTCCTCGCTGAGCCCCAGGCGCCTCCAGGCCCCGGCCATGCGCCGCAGGTACTGCGCCCCCTGCGGCGTCTCGGGCGGGGGCACCGCCGTCGACGGGTGGCGGTCGTGGTTGCCCAGCGCCGGGTAGACGCGCACCCCGGCGCCGCGCACGACGCGCTCCTCGAGCAGCGACGCCACGTGGTCGACGCCGCGCTGGATCATCTCGTCCGTCTCGGCGTGCGCCGGGTGCTCGGCGTAGAGCGTCGGCGAGTCGCCCAGGAACAGCGCCCACGTGGCGTGGCACCGCCGCAGCCTCGCCGACGACGCCGCCACAAAGTCCAGCGCTGACGTCAGCAGCGACGTGTACGGGCTGTCGCAGTTGAACGTCCCGAACTGTCCCGCGTCGCCCGTGCCGCTGCGTGCGCCGGAGGGGGGGGGGTGAGTGCTGAGTCACGATGACGTCATCACGGTCTCTCTTTGGTCGCTGCGCTAGGGGGGGGCCACCCACGACACGTCGCCGGGTGGGTGGGTGGGCGAGGGGTGACGGTGACGGCGAGTCGTCATGATGACGTCACAATACGTGCTTTGTGCAGAAGGTCGGGGGGCTGGAGCCGACGGCGTAGTCCTCGCTGACGTGGATGTCGGTGATGACCCAGAACCTGCCGGCCCGCGCGGGGGCGAGCAGGAGGGCCGCCACGAGGGCCAGGGCCGCAGGGAGCGCGTGCAGCCGGTGCATCGGAAAGTGAAATCGGTGAAAGACGACACAGCACCGCACTGGCGAGCCGAAGAAGAAGAACACTGGCAGTCCAAGATACTTCTGGCGGCGAATCGAATCTGCTGTGGATATCCAGTGAGCACAGAATAAAGACACTTGGGGTGGAATAGTGACGTCAGCTGGGACACACGCTGCGCTCCGGCACAGCGATGAGCGAGAGGCTGGTGAGGCAATGCGGGGGGGCAGTGAGGGAGCACTGAGGGTTGCTGCCGCTGAGCCCCTCCAGCAGCCTCTGGCCGTTCTGTGCACAATCAGTTGTCTCGCCCCCTCCCAGAGTAGCCAAGGGCCCTCCTGCCTCTTTGGCGCCCATTGGACGCACCCACAGTCCTCCACAGCAGACAAGAAGGTCATACACAGCTGCGGTGGCGCGCATGGGGCCTTTGTTGCTGAAGTATCATTCAATTGCCTTGGGGCTCTGCTGTGGGCCCGAGAGCGTGAGCAGTGAAACCGGCGCCCCCAGAGGGGGGAGGGAGGAACGCGTGTGACTGAGACCCTCCGCCCCCCTTGCGAGGAGGGGGTGGCAGCGGGTGCTCAGGGCTTGCGGAGCCACTCGTAGTAGGGCTTGCTGTCGGCGAGGTACGTGTACTCGATGTTGTGGTGCTCGTTCGAGTGGCACGTGATCTTCACGCCGTCGCTCACCGACGTGATGATCGTCGCGTGCGCGTCCGAGTCCTCGCAGCTGCCCGCGTGGTAGACCAGCACGTCGCCGACCTGCACGCCCGCGGGCGGGGGCATGTGGTAGCCGCACTGCCTGACCCAGCCCTTGCGGCCCGCCAGGCAGTCGCCCAGGTTCTTGGCCCCGATCTCCTCCCGCCCGCACGGGTACCCGCGGCACGGGCCCCCGCCGTTGAGGGGCGCGTGGCCGCCGGCCAGCAGGCACTGGCTCACGAAGTTGGCGCAGTCGCCGCCGTGGCTGCCGTAGCCGCAGTGCTCGCCGCCCCAGTACGAGTACGGGGCGCACGCGCTGTAGGCCTGCGAGCAGTCGTGGTTGGGGGAGTTCCAGTGCTGGTCGGCGTAGGCCAGCGCGGCCGCGCGGTTGTAGCCGCCGGTGCTGCCGGACGGGGTCAGGGTGCCCTTGCAGCACTGGATGTTGTTGGCGCCGGGGCACAGGCCTGCGGTGGAGACCAGGTCAGTTGGGGTCTACGACGGGTGTTATGCGGGAGACGAGACGCACCAGCGACGAAGCCCGTGCTGCACGTGTTGGAGTTGATGTCGGCGCACTGGCAGCTGCCCGAGTCCTTCTGGGTCAGCGTTCCCTTGCAGCAGCGGATGTTGTCGGCGCCGGGGCACAGACCTGCAAAACGCGATAAGTCAATCAACTGATATTGATAATCGCCACGGATAAGAGAGCGCACCAGAGACGAAGCCCGTGCTGCACGAGTGGGTGTTGATGTCAGCGCACTGGCAGCTCCCAGAGTCACCTCCCTTGGGAGTAACAGTGCCCTTGCAGCAACGGATGTTGTCGGCGCCAGGGCACAGGCCTGAATACGCTCGCTGTGAGTTACTCTGCGGGCTGAAAAATGAAGTCAAATGATCAACTCACCAGACTCGAAGCCAGTGCTGCACGTGTTCGAGTTGATGTCGACGCACTTGCACCCAGAGTCGCCGCCGCCGTTGCAGCGCGCCAGCCACTGCAGAGCGTACTGCGCGCGGCTCCCGGCGATGCCCCAGCCCGTCCACCTCGCGGCGCACTTCCAGTAGGTCCCCGCGGTCGCGCCGGCGTTATTGGACGTCGTGCCCATCTCCAGCCCGCTCTGCTGGAAGCAGGCCTTGGCGCTCGTCCACTCGCTCTCCTGCGCCAGGAAGCGCAGCTGCGTGCTCGCCAGGTCGCAGTTGAGTCCGTTGTTGCGGCAGTACGCCAGCAGCTGCGAGCGACGACCGGGCCTGTTGTTGGCGTCGCTCCACTGCAGCAGCCCGATGCCCGTCATCCAGTACCCGGACGAGCTCTTCTTGACGGGGCAGGCGGCGACGGAGGAGGCGGGGCGGCCGTAGGCCTCGCAGTCGAGGGGGTTGAGGTTGGACTCCTGCTGGAGGTTGCCCATGATGACGGCGAGGGCCTTGGGGTTGGTGATGCCCTGCGTGTCGCGGAAGAAGGCGGCGATGGTGGCCGAGTTGGGCCACGTGCCGGTGGCGTAGCTGCAGCCCCCCGAGTGGCCCGAGGGCGTCACGGTGCCGGTGCAGCACTGGATGTTCGAGGCTCCGGGGCAGCGTCCTGCAGGTCGGGTCGGGTTGAGTGTCAGCCCGTCGTGTGCAACGCTGTGTGGCAGAGAGCGGGCAGAGCGGGCGCACCAGCGACGAAGCCGTTGCTGCACGAGTTGGACTCGATGTCCGCGCAGGTGCCCGAGCAGCCAGACGACTTAGGGGAGACGGAGCCCGTGCAGCACTGGATGTTCGAGGCGCCAGGGCAGAGACCTGCGATGCCGAGGACACTTCGTCAGCCCGAAGCTGCGGGGAAGGGGCACCGAGAGAGCATAGGGGGCGCTCGCACCAGCGACGAAGCCGTTGCTGCACGTGTTGGTGTCGGTGTTGGCGCAGGTGCCCGAGCAGCCGGTCGACTTGGGCGAGACGGAGCCCGTGCAGCACTGGATGTTGGAGGCGCCAGGGCACTTGCCCGCCACGAAGCCGTTGCTGCACGTGTGCGTGTTGACGTCCGTGCAGGTCCCCGAGCAGCCGGCGGACTTCTCCGAGACGGTGCCGGTGCAGCACTGGATGTTCGAGGCGCCCGGGCAGAGGCCCGAGACGAAGCCGTTGCTGCACGTGTGCGTGTTGACGTCGCTGCAGGTCCCCGAGCAGCTCGCCGCCTTCTTCGCCAGGGTGCCCGAGCAGCACTTGATGTTCGCTGCCCCAGCGCAGACTCCTGCCCGCGCGAATGACGTCATTCAGGTGCAGGGAGGCGCCGGCGACGCCCCAGGGGGGAAAAAGAGGGGAATGCGCTGGAGCGGGCAGGCGACTTACCCGACTGGAAGCCCGTGCTGCACGTGTACTCGTCGCTGTTGGCGCACTGCCCGTGGCACAGCGACCCCGTGCAGCACTTGATGTTGGCGGCACCGGGGCACAGGCCTGCGCGCGTGCGGGTCGAGTTGAGGACGGGGATGTATGCGCGGCAGCGGCAGAGGAGAACGGGAGGGGGGGTCCGCACCGCTGACGAAGCCGTTGCTGCACGTGTTGCTGTTCACGTCGGCGCAGGTGCCCGAGCAGCTCGCAGACTTCTTCGCCAGGGTGCCCGAGCAGCACTTGATGTTCGCAGCTCCGGCGCAGAGCCCTGCGTTGCGTGCGTCAGCAGAAGTGAGCAGACGAAACAGGGAAGCCGTAACGGCTTTGGAAGAGCGGCGCATAAAAACTCCCGAATGTAATTAAGATAGGAAAAATGCGGGAGAGCCGCACCCGACTGGAAGCCGCTGCTGCACGTGTAGTCGTCGGTGTTGGCGCACTGCCCGTGGCACAGGGCGCCCTTGCAGCACTGGATGTTCGAGGCGCCCGGGCACATTCCTGACGGGCAGCGCAGATTTACAGCCTTTCAGTACTGCGCAGTACACGGAACGCTCTCTCTCGGGCGGCCCACACGGATGCCGAAGAGGAAATAGGAGAGGACGCACCGCTGACGAAGCCCGTGCTGCAGGTGCTGCTGTGGATGTCGGCACAGGTGCCGGGACAGGATGCAGCCGCCGTGCCTGCGAGCAGGAGCACGAGGGCCGCCAGGGAGGAGGCGGTGGTCCTTTGCATTGGTTGAGGTTTGCCTTTGAGTTTTTCTGCGAGGCGAATAATAAAAATGAACAACGACGCGGTCCCTTAAAAGCAGGCGGCGCACGTCATAAGCGCTGACGTCCGGCTCACTGGCAGATCTGCCAAGTGCACCAATCGGGGCACCTGAGAATCCCCGGTGGAACACGGAAAAACGGGCGAAAAAACCGCTTTTTCCACTGAACGGGCGGGGCCTCGGTCCTCTCGGGTGGACTCCTCAGAAACCCTTGCAGGGCCACCGCAGGCGCGGCTTGCGGACTGGCTGCCCGTCGTGGCGTGTGCGCGGGCGGGTCCCTTGGCATGATGACCGTTGAATCTGGGCGCACTCCCCCGGATGGGGGCATCTTCCAGGACGTTCTGCAGGGGGTGCACTGCTCCTCTAAGCGGCAGCTGCCGTTTGCGCACTGCACTTCGCGTTCATTGCAAACCGCACAGTGGACAACGGCCCCAACGGCCGCCAAACAGCCCCGGCGACCCCCTCTCGGAGTAACCACAGCTCCCTGGGCCCGCGACCCCCGTCCCCCAACCGAGAGAGAATTGAAACTCGCTCCACTCCGCGTCGCTGGCGATCCCAGTGCTCTGCACCGCCGCCGCCGCCGCCGCCGCTGTGTCTCGCACCGGCGGGCAGCGCAGAGCGCGCAGGGGGCGACGCTTGCCGTTGGCTTGCGCGGAAGCAAAGTCATAAGGGTCTCTGTATTAACTGCGTGCGTGGTGTCGCCCTGCCCCCCACTCCCCGGCTGCTGTGCTCCTACTGCCCGCAGCTCGGCGGCGTGTCGAGGTCCAGAGACAACTCGGGGCTTCTGCACGCGCCGTCGCCGTGGCCGTCGCCGTCGCCGTCGTCGCCGCTGCCCCGCTCCTCTGCGCCCTCGCCTCGCCGCTGCTGTGGCTGCTGCGCCTGCTGCTGCTGCTGCTGCTGCTGCTGCTGCCGCGTGCGGCGCTCGTAGTCGTCCTCGCCCTGGGGGCACAGCCGCAGGTCCACGCAGAACTCGCCGTCGCTCGCCGCGGCCGCCGCAGACTTGCCGCCGTCGCCCGCGCGCTCTGCGGTCGACGTGTCGAGTACGTCGACCTCGATGGCCTCGCCCTCGTCGCCCCGCCGCTGGTCCTCTTGGTGCACGCCCTCGGAGGGGATGGGCTCGCGGCCCTCGAGCTGCTGCGTGCTGAGGTCGGGCTTGGGCTCCGGGTGCCGCGTCTCGAGCACGACGACCTCGCTCGACTCGGCCCCGAGCCCCGCGTCGCCGTCGTCCTCGGCGGGGGCGGCGTCCGAGTCCTCGTGGGCGCTGCCGCTGCTGCTGACGGCGCCGTCGGCAGCGCGGTCCTCGGCGACGAGGCGGCGGATGATGTCGCGGATGAACTGGCGCTTGGCGGCGACGTCGTCCTCGGGGAACCAGTGGCGCAGCTCCTCCAGCGTCTTGGGCGGGTTGCGCACGAACATCTCCGTGTAGTGCAGCAGGAAGACGCCGCAGTCGGTGTAGTTGGTCTGCCGCGGCACCTCGGGCGCGATCGCGGGCATGTTCTCGCACGTGAACACCCTGGGCCCAGGGGCAGCCGCTCCTCCCCCGTCAAACAGAGCCCAGCAAAGCCCCGCCCTCCAGGGCCCAGTCCCGTAGCCCCCCTCGGGCGACCGCTTACCGCTTCAAGTGCTGGCAACGACAAAAAAGTCTCGCGGAGCCACAGCCGGGCTCACTGGAGCCCCTGCAACCAACAGGCGCACGTTCCCCACCACTCCCCCAGGCCACCGGTGGCTTCTGCGAAACACCCAGCCCAGCAGGCCCAGCAACACGTCCCAACCACCGTTCAAATTCAATTGCGTTTGCGTGTCCCAAACGCGGCGCAGCTGGCACCAGAACCGACGACCACCAGGGCACAAAAACGCCAGAAGGGCACAGAGGAGGAAGAGGGGGAAGAAAGGGCGCACTCGGGGCTGTCCTTGAAGCGGGAGCGGTGCTCGCTCGAGAGCCAGGCGCGGATGCGCTTGGAGGTGACCGACGTGGACGTGGAGCTGAGCGAGTCGAGGAAGAGCAGGCAGCGGCCGGCCTCGCGGTCGTTGCCGAAGCCCTCGCGGAGGCACGCGACGACGAGGCTCCAGTGCTCGCGCTCGTGTATGGGGATGAAGAGGTAGTCGCGCTCGAAGACGTTGGTGCCGCGCGTCCAGCGCTCGACGCGGCTGTAGGCGTCGGCCGAGAGCAGCATGCACTTGTAGATGAACGGGTTGAAGATCTGCACGCGCCCGCGCAGCCCGGGCGCGATCACGTGGTCCTCGATGTAGCGCAGGTAGAACTCGATGATCGAGTCGTTGAGGTAGACGTTGGGCTCCAGGCGGTCCACGTCCGCCTTGGTCAGCGTCACCGCGTCGGGCGCCCCGCGCGGGTAGCGCAGCACCGGCCGCTCCGACGCCGGGCGCTTCCGCGCGGCCCTCGCGCGGGTCACGGGCCCCTCGCCCGCCGGCGGCTCCGTCGCGCACGCCCTGATCGCCCGCTGCACGTCCTCCTCGCTCGCAGCCTCGACTGCGGGGCGCCGCGGGGGCACAGAGCAGCGTCAGCAGAGGGCCCAGCACAGAGGAGCACAGAGGGGCCGGGGACTGCAGGCCTCCCGAGTGCCCCGAGCGCCCAGAGAGAAGCGAAACCAGAGCGGAACAACAAAGCGGGGGCGCAGAGACCGCAGGCCGACGGCACTCCGGGCGACACAGAGAGCAGCGGCGCAGCTCTGGGCGCAGGAGGGAGGGGCGGGTCAATGAAGACCAGAGCTCGAGACAGCTGCCCAGACGCCGGCACAAACAGAAGACGACAGCGCATCGCGGCGAACGACACAGTCCGCGAGAGGGGGGGGAAAGCGACACAGGCGGGCAGCACGGTACATTATCCCGGGCGCCCGTACAGGCTCACAGTGCAACTGCAAGCCAGGGACGAAACCGATGGACAATTTTGGCTCAAAGCGAAAGTAAAAAAAACAAAGTCGAAAACGAGACAAGTCGAAGCGAAACACCTGAGGGCGAGAGGCCTGCGCAGCCTCAATGACAGACAGCACAGTGCACAATGCCGCACTGCCCGTACAGGCGTAGTGCAATCCCGCGGGGAAACCAAAGGGGGACAGGGACACATATTTTCCTGAAAACCCAAGATAAGAAAAAAACAAAAAAACCAAGTCGAAACATGAAGGCGAGAGGGCGTTGAGACCTGCGCAGCCTCGATGACAGGCAGCACAGTGCACAATGCCGCGCCGCCCGTACAGAGGCAGTGCAACCCCGCGGGAAAACCAAAGGGGGTCGAGTACCCCAAACTCAAAAATAAAAAAACCAAGTCGAAACATGAAGACAAGAGGGAGTAGAGGAGCGCGCACCCTCGATGACGACGGGGAGGCTGTGCAGCCACGCGGGGCACGGCGCCTTGAACTGCAGGACGGCGCGCACGGCGCCCGAGGGCCCCAGCAGCAGCGCGCTGGCGCCGTCTGCCGTTGCCCGCGCGCTGGCGACCGACGCGAGCGGCACCGCGAGCTCCGCGCCGCTGTACTCGCAGCGCACGACGACGCTGCCCCCTGCGCACGAGGCCGTCGCCTCCTCGTCGGGCAGCGTCACGTCCCCCGCGACGTACACGTGCGCGAGCCCCGCGCGCCGCGGCGGCGCCCCGTCGGCGGCGTCGACCGAGTCGTCGAGGTCGAGCGGCTCGTCCTCCGTGTCCCCGGGCTTGCGCGGCGCCCCTGCGGCCCCGGCGGCAGCGGAGGCGCCGGCGTGCGAGCTGCGGCGGCGCGCGGGGCAGCAGGGGCCGTCGCTGTGGCGCGCGCGCTTGGGCGACGGGGGGCTGGCAGCAGCTGCGCAGTCGGGGACGACGATGCCGAGCTTCCGCGCCTCGCTGCGCGTCGTCCGGCGGCCGCGCGGCTGCTGGCTCAAGGGCGCGGGCGGGCTGTCGCCCCGGAAGACGTCCTCGAGCGTCTCGACGTCGGGAACCGTCGCAGAACCGTCGGGACACTCGGCGACGGCGCCGCTCGCGGGGACGACGACCGAGACGTCGGCGGCGTCGACGGGCGGCTCCGCGGGGGCGCCGGAGGAGGGCACGATGACCTCGTCGTCGACGTCGATGGCGCAGCGCTGCTGCAGGACCTCCGCGAGCCGCACAGGCGCGCAGGCGGCCGCCATTCCAGGATTCCGCGATTTCCCTGGATTCCACGGAGATCTCTCGCGAATATCTCGCTTCGCTGAACCCCCGGGCGACGCGGCGCGCGCGCTGGCGGCGGCGGCGTCTGCGCCCGCGCGCGCGGGGCTGCAGACGGCCCACGCAGACGGCGCCTGCTCCCGCTGGGGCTGCTGGGGCTGCTGCTGGCGGGCCGCGGGGACGCGGGCGAGGGCGAGGTCTGTGTTGCTGCGGACGGGCGACGCGCAGACGACGCCCGAGGCGCGGGCGAAGCGGCCGCGCGGGGGCGTCGCGGGGGCCGCGCCGTCGGCGATGTCCGAGTGCGACCAGCGCGGGGCGACGGGCAGGGCGGGCTTGGCGGGAGAGGGGGCGGGCTTGCGCCGGGTGTAGATCTTCTCGCGGGCTTTGAAGAGGTCCGCCATCGCCCAGACGGCCGCGCGCGCGCGTTGGCGCCGATCGAACACAACTTGCAGTTGGCGAAAAGGAGATTCCAGGGCTGAATATCTGCGAGTATCTGGGGGCAGAGAATCTGGATTCCGGTAAGTGTACTGAACTAGCTGCAGAAGCTTCCACCCCGTTGCGGATACACCAAGCATGCCCGCGTTGGGCAAGGGGCACTGTTGCAGGGCCTCGCGGCACAGAGCCAAATGGAGCAACGGGCCAGTCGGGGTGCAGCACAGCCGGAATCCTTCCAGCTGCCGCACCAGAAACAAAACATAACTCCAACTCCCCTCAGTCCGCACACAGACCCCCCCAAGACACCCAGCACCTCCACCATGGCCCAGCGCGTGCTGCAGCTGCTCGGCGACGTCGAGAAGGAGATCGCGTGGCTCCAGGAGCACGCCGTGGCCACGGGCTCTGCGGACGGCGTCCCTCCCGCTGTGCTCACGCAGGTGCACTGCCATGCGCTGGGGCTGCTGGCCTCCCTCCGCGTCGCCCACAAGACCGCGAGGCCCTCGCAGCCCGAGGCCCTGCCCCGCTTCATCCGTGCCCAGTCCTGGTACGCTCAGACAGCTGCCGACACAGGCCTAATGATGTGGGGCGGCGTGCAGGGGAGGCGCTGAGGGGCAGAGCGGAAGGGAGGAGGGCCTGGCCGAGCAGGCGGGGCGCAACAGCCACAGCGCGACAGAGCTGGCAGCGCTGCCGCAGCTGCAGCCCCTCCGCAATGGGGTGCCTGTGGGCAGGGCGTCCGTGAGGCACCCAAGGCCCGCGACGATGCCCAGCCCGCTCTCCTCTCCTTGGCATCTCAAGTAGAAGAAGAGGTTGGGGCAGCGGAGCGAGCAGCAGCAGCAACAAGGCAGTATCGCTAGTTAGTATTAGTATCGTGGCAACAGCCCGGACGTAGCACACACGCCAGGCCCTCCTCATTCACCTCTCGCAGACAGGGCTGTGACAACAGCCTGAGCGCACCTGCCGGGTTTGGCGTGGGCAGAAATAGAACACATAAGAAGAGAAACAACGACCTGAGTTATTATTCGAGGGCGTAGTCTTCTTGGCGAGGACAGCGGGGTGACACCACACAAGGGGAGCCCTGAGGCCTCGAGCACTGGGGTGCCAGATTGAAGACAGGCGGGCCAAGAGCGGAACCCCGGAGTGGCGCCCACCTGCTCTCCCTCTATTTATGGGGGTCTGGGCAAAGTCACATGTGCACGCGCCATCGGCAATGTGGGCAGAACACGGTATGCAACAGATTCTCAGTTGGGAGTAATGATGCGGGCCGGTACATCCGAGGGTGAATGGCCTGAGGCCCGAACCGATCGGGGGAATATCCTATGACAGCAGCCTTTCTGGACCACAGAACGACTCAGAAATAAGGCTCTCATCAAAGGAAATTAGCAGACAAGGAGTCCTTATCTCGACCCACATGGCGAACGCAGCATTCACGTTGCAGCTGCTGGGAGACCTTGAGCTGGAGATTACCCGTCTGTGCCGGCAGCTCAGAGGTGTTCCAGACGACGCAGTGGCGCTGTTGAGCGACATCGAGGCGAAGGGCCTGCGGTTATTGGCCGCCCTGCGAGCCGGCGGGGCCGACCCGCAGGCACTCACGCTGCTTGCAAGCAACTCAGCGTGAGGGATGTCTCTCAAAAGAGATGCCGTCCCATCCACAGACATCACGCCAGAGGTGCGATGTGCCCTCAGAATTGGATTGGGGCGTCTGCAGACCAGCACAGAACCCAGGCACTGTTTTGCATTTCCCCCTTGGCATCGTGCCACCACCATACCACACAAAGAGCCACTCGGATTCGCAACACAGAGATTTTTCATTCCAATACTGACCTTGTGTGCATTCTGTTATCCTCCTGAGACAACGTGCCCGTGCTTGTGCGCATTAAATTGAGCGCCCGGTTGGGGAGAGATTGCACATCGATGACGTTGCACACGTGGGCGGGCCAGTTGAAGGCACAGAAGCCGGCTGTTGGGTCACGTTCTGCAATTCTGCTGGAATGGGCTGTTGTTGATTCAGGAGAGCACGCTGGCATATTAGTTAATGGACTCTGATCGGTGGTCTGCGGTGCAGTGAGAAACAGGTTCACGGGAGTGCATTGGGGAGCAATCACACGCAGCACATGCGAGGCTATGAATAGCACACGGGCGATGATATGTGCAACGGTCTTCTCGGGATTCACCGTCGTCCACGGCATTCCACTCCGAGAGCCTTCCGAAGGCCATTCGGCTGCCCGCGTATCCTATTACGTGCAACGGGCGGCCACACGTTCAGCTCCGTACACGGCTGGGTGAAAACCGATGACTTAAACTTCATGCACCGCCAATGTTTATCTTCGACTCAGCGACCAGACATTAATAAGCACCGCAGGAGTCAAGCCCCCTTGGTCACGCGACGAATCCCAGCATGGCCTGCCCGCACGACACGATGCAGCTCCTCCGAGACATCTCCGACGAGATCGCGCAGCTCCGCGCACAGCTGGCGGAGGCGGAGGGTCAGAATGAGGGCAGCGCAGCCCTCTGCCTGCCCTCCTTGGCCGACATCGAGGAGCGGTGCGCCTGCCTGGCAGCCGCACTGCGAGCGGGGTCTGCGCATCTGCAGGCATCGCGGACAGCTGCCTGGGGCGAATCGGGGTGTGCTCTGGGACGCTAGTACCACGGCGTCCACTTACACCTGTTGATACTCAGAGAGCGTGGTCGCACATGACTGCGTAGGGACAATCGATGTAAACACAGGCGATAGAAATACCATACAACGTTGGTACCAATGTTTCGCATCTGTCTCGCAGTGATCAGGTTCAGAGCAGTTGAGTCATGTATCAGGCAGTCTGATCAGTCTTTTCCCCGATTGAATCGGCCAAATAGGCCTGCCACAGAAAAATGTCGGCACAATCTCAGAATTCCAAAAGGTCTCCGAGAGGCATTTCTTATGACGGACCTCCCCCGTGGCACAGCACAGCACGGGCTGGGTACAGAGATGCTGCCGTGTCGTCGTCCGTCCTTGGCTCGAAGGCAGACCAGAGGCCAAAGTACCCTCGGGTTCTGCATCGCCGAGTTCAGCGGCACGTCACAGTTGCACCGCGAGAGGGTACATCCGTGAATGGCTGTTGAAAAAGCCGAGAGAATCGGTGCTCGTCAGAGTGCACCTCGCCCCTAAAAATGAAGTCCAAGGCCATTCGAGTGCACTGACATTCGAATCATTTCGGAAACTGAAAAGAGGCAATTCTGAGGCCGAGCGGATCGCCCATCGACTGAATTGTCCTGTTTCACTGGCAGGAGAGATATGTGCGAGTTGGTGATGCCCCTTTTTGGCCACTCTCCAGATCACCGCCGCAACGGAGCACCAAATCCGGAGTCTGAGAGCAAATGGCACAGAAGAGCTTCATGCATCCAGTACCTCGCCTGCTGGCACAGATCAGGCCCAGATCGCTCATCATTAATAGAAAGAAGCCCAGAAGTAACAGTGGTTACGAGCTCTCAAGTTCGTCCTCCCACCATCCGACTGCAATGGCCCAGCGTGTGCTGCAGCTGCTCGGCGACATCGAGAAGGAGATCGCGTGGTTCCAGGAGCACATCACCACAGGCTCCGCACAGAGCATCTCGCCGGCAGTGCTAACTCAAGTGCACTGCGAGGGCCTCCGCCTGCTGGCCTCTCTTCGGGTCGCACACAAGACCGCCGGGCCCTCGCAGCAGCAGACCGCTGTCCGGCCCGCTCTGCCTCGCTTCATCCGGGTCCAGTCCTGGTGTGTCTCTCCCTCTGCAACAAGGGCCTCGTGTTTCGTGGGTCTCATCGATACGCGTTGGCGTCGTGAAGGGAGGGCACCGAGGAGAACACGAGGGCGTCGCCCAGGGGCAGGGAGATCGTGCACGGGCTGGGGGCCTCGGAGCCCAGTCCCAGCACGACGGCTCTAATGCAGCTGCCGCAGCTGCAGCCCATCCGCAACGGTGTGGCAGCCAGGGCAGCCTCTCCTCCTACGGTCAGCCAGAGGTCCGCAGCGACTCCTACGGTCTCACCGAGGGGCTGTGCCTCGCCCAGGCGTCTCAAGTAGAGCGCCAGGCGGGCAGAAGTCCCCTCCTAATCTATGTGCAACGAGGCGGATGCGTGCACAACGCATAAGAGCGTGCTGCGGTCTACTCCGGGCACGAAGTGCAAGAAAGACAAGAATAGAACAGACATTTTTTTCGTTCCCCCGCGCACGGCATAAATCGCTGCGTTTATCGCCATTCAGCCGTAGGTCATCAGAGTAGGGATGCGGGGGTATACTGCCCCCACCGAGCATGCTAGGAAAGAGGTTGGCGTGAAAGCAAATGGTGTCAGGACATCGCCAGCAGCCCGGTCCATCTCACATGCCAAAACTACCCGAATGGGCCATCATCGCAGAGGTCTGATCGCCCGCATCTCACTCTGCCAATGGTATTTTTGCTGCTGGGTCTCTGCGAGATCCAACAGAGCGGTCGGGCGTCCACATCGAAGCCCCACCGAAAGTCGGCCGTCATTTCTTTGATATTCCCAAAGTGGATGCCTGACCGAAATGCACGACCGGTGGCTGTTGGATCTTAGCTGCGATCGAGTTCCCCTGGCCACGGGCTCTTTTCACAACGATACGATTCATCTCCACAAATACACACGGCGGCGCAGACATCAGGCAAAATGGCTGGCACAGACATGCTGGACGAGCTTCTCGGCGACATCGGCAAGGAGGCATCGGCTCTGCACGAGCTTCTGGCAAGCAACAGCAACGGCGCGATCCCTGCAGACCTCGCATACGTTGAGCAGCAGTGCCTGCGCATGCTCGCCGCCCTCAGGGTCGCGAGAAGCCCCATGCCACTCCGGCCAGCATAGACAGGCTGGGCAGCAGGGAAACGGTACGTTTTTCCGAGTTCCTCATTCTTATGGCGATATGGAGACTCTGAGCAATTCAGAGCACATCCGATCGTACGAAGCCATAATACCTCGCACATTTCCCACTTTTTTTGCCTTAACCTCCACCCCTCCCACAGAGACCGAAAAGTGCCTCCCTGATGCAAGTTCACAAACCTCCCGCACACCCAACCGCCACATAACCCTCAACGCACACCACATGAGATGAAGGTCATTGAGCACCCCGAGCACAAACCTCTGTGACTATTGATCAAGGATGGTCCGATCCACAAGCAAATTTGTTCTGATCCTCCAATTGTGCGAGTGGTCATCACGCAACTGCAGAGCAGCCTTTCCATAGCGTATTTCTGTACTCACTAGTCTCGTGACGTCACCCGGAGGCCCAGGGAGGAAGTAAAGTTGCAGGACACGCAGACAACGTTGCCATTCAACAAAACAGTTCATAGAGCGCATGAGTGCACTCGGGGGTGTGTCGACGACCGCATTCTGACCCGTGAGATGTGAGGACAAGAATAGATCCCCCTTTTCACAGAATCCGACATGTTTGGTATCGCCCACAATTTGGATCGTCGCCAGCGCTGCTCCAATCCACTGTCGGGATAACTTATACTACACATCGCGGAAACACAGAGGGCTGCCTGAGCAGTGCACTCCTCGATCTCTAACTTCGAGTCACACAGCCAATTGCGGAGACTCGGGCCAGTGTTTTGAGATCTGTTGAACTTCGGCGTGGCTCTGCCATGAGATTTCCTCGTTGGCATTCACCGTCTCCCGAGCAGATGGCTTTCCTTCTCGGCGTGTGTTCGAGTGCTCGCTCTTGTCTGTTCTTGCTCAATCACAAATCGGTTCTCGCTTTTCCACGCCCGCCTATGGATTACCTGCAGTCGGGTGCGTCTCTCATCGCCACATCGAGGCGCGAGAACGAAAAGAGGTCCAAACAGCCCTGAAATATCTGCTGCCCTGGACCGAGTCACTTTTACTTTTCTTTGTTCTGCCGTCGTAGGTCATTGCCGTGTGAATGGCAGCAGGAGGAGACACACTGGACCAGCTCCTGAGCGACATAGGAGCAGAGGTAGCAGCTCTGCACGAGCTTATGACGAGCAATAGCCACGAGAGGGCCAGCAGCAGCGTGGCCCCCGAGGACCTCGTGGACGTTGAGCGCCAGTGCCTGCGCATGATAGCCGCGCTGCGCATGGCCAGGGGTCCCACTTCGCCGAGCACACCAACCCGTGTGACCCCTCACAGCAACAACAGCCCGTCGCTCACTGGTCACAACGACGCACGTGGCAGAGCAATATCCCTCGAGCTGTGGTGGATCCCCTGCATGATAACGGATGGAGCTTCGACAGGCGGATGTCCGTATTTCCATAATCCGGGTGTCTGCTGCCATCGTCCCGGGCCACAATGAGGAACACCATCGAGCACGCACGTTGCTGAGAACCACACCCGCACACACACGCGCCGCCACACATCACCACGAGGCACAGAATATAGTGATCAGAAACCGAGCGTCGGAAGGCAAATGAAATCTGAATGGGGTGAGAAGCACATGCGCTGTGAGTTCACCGGACACTTCGCCGCTTCTCGGACACGAGCTGAGATCACACGCTTACAGGGCATCTGGTGGCCAGTCCGCCTTTCTGATATGACCAGCTCGTGACATGAGAGCTGCTCGAGCCTCAAGGTGATACGATTGCATCTTAACTTCGGGAACCGAACAATTCCTTCTGTGGCATGTCCTCCATCCAGAGGATAGTCTCCGATCTACGAAGTGCAGAGACCTATCGGTGCGGAAATACCAGCGCGAGCAGGAGCTCTCGGCGACGGAGGTGCTGAAATCTCTCCGTGGCTTAACAGGGGTATTCCACGACCCCCACTTTCGGTGTTCGGCATGTTCGCCTTTCGCCAGCCGAGCAGAATCTTCCCCGTACATTGCCCCGATCCGGCAGAGCTATGTATCGTGGGTACGTTGGCCATAAATAGAGACAGTGGTACGCTGCAGTGCAGAGATAAATAACTGTCGGACAGCTCGTTAGAGTCAATTCCTCTATAGTGGCTCGGCGAGAACGGGTGGAAAGCCATCTTGAATTTGTAGCATGACTTGTGCGAAATGAAAATGACCTAGTTTTGCCAGAGGCTCTGGGCATCTACATAGTTATAGTGTTCACCCATTTCGGATTTCGGGAGCAAAAAACGGATTGACCAACTTTCTGAGCTGTTCCAACCTGGGCCGAATCAACGCCACTCGGCTAACAGCAGCGCTTACTCTCAGGCCCTCGGCCTCGGTGCGGCCACTCAATGGCCCAGCAGGTGCTGCAGCTACTCAGCGACATCGAGACGGAAATCGCGCGGCTGCAGGAGCACATCGCAGCCAACTCTGCAGACAACACCTCTGCGACATGGCTCTCGCAGGTGAATTTCGAGGCAATGGAGCTCCTCACCTCCCTGCGTTCTGCTCGGAGGCCTACGGGGCCCTCACTGCCGCAACAACCAGCCGAGCTGCCCCACCTGCCCCGCTTCATCCGGGCCCAGTCCTGGTGCGTTCTCCTCACGCCGCGCCCCGATGGGGCTTCGTGGCACTCACTGGGGTGCTCGGGCGGGCCACAGGGGCGGCGCTGATCAGAGCACCAGGGCGTCACCAAGGAGCAGGGAGGGCGAGAGTGCGCTAAGGGCCTCAGAGATGAGTCGCAGTGTGGCGACGCTGCTGCAGCTGCCACAGCTGCAGCCTCTCCGAAGCGGAGTGGCTTTCGGGGCATCTGTGGCGCCCCCGACCACTGCGAGCCAGAGGCAGGCAGCACCGCGGGCTCTGACGATGAGCTCACCGAGGGGCCCCCGCTCTCCGTGCAGCTGAGCCACGCAGCCAGATCTTTTGCACTCACACATACACACTTCATCGCGAGGAACCGGTGCGGATCACGCACGGGCGGGCCAGTCAGAATGGTCACACGAGGCGAGAGCCGAGAATAGAACACCCGGCGTTTTTTCCTCAGAAAACTCTGCAGTTCACTACGTCGCATGAAAGACTGAGCCACCTCGGGCGCATTGCCATTCGGGCAATGGGGGTACTCTGATCTCCGAGGGCGAACACCGGCGCAAGACAAAAAATGGACAATGGAACAGAAACGAAAGCGCCGACTCGTGAGCCATCGGAAGGAAAACTGTAACGTTGAGAACCGGGAAGAAAGAAGGCGGCTGCAGAAGCGAGGGCTCCAGAGTAAAAAAGTAATCACTCAAGCCCAGTCCGCAGCCCAACAGACCTGAGTGCATCGTAGTGTGCGCATATGGAAAGGGATGGCAGCTGTCTGCGGGTCGGTCCCTCCGGTTTCTGCAGCAGCAGATGCGAGGTCGCAGGATTCCCTCCGACAAGACGGAAATCCCTCTCGACGTGAGTTCAGTGCCTCTACCTGCCCGTTCGGCTATTGAACTTCTTCCCCCCTTCGATTCGAAGACTGCATCTGCGCTCGGCCTCTTTTCTTCTCTCCGCAAGGAGACCCGAGTACGAAAAGGCCTAACCGACAATGTGCCCCCGTGACCGAGCTCGGTTCTTCTTCTCACAACTGTTATATTTCCGTTGTGAGTTGGATTACCGTCCCGAAGGCCGTCGCGGTTGGCAGCCACGCACATCCAGAGAGCGAGGACAGATGGCAGGCCAGGACAGCAGGCTGGAGCAGCTCCTCAGAGACCTCGGCACCGAGGTGGCCGCGCTGCACGAGCTGCTGGGGAGCAACAGCAACGACGAGGCCTTCAGGGTGGACCCCGCGGACCTCGCGGGCGTGGAGCTGCAGTGCCTGCGCATGATAGCGCTGCTGCGCGTATCCAGAGGCCACACGCCGCTCGCCGCTGCTCCCAGGAGGGCCAGCGTGCCGCACCTTGTCCGCCAGCAGACAGGGTGCGCTGCTTCAGGGGTCAACCACTCGGTCTGACAGCACCTGGTCCCCAGTCAGTGACCGGCCCTCGGTGGCGTGACAACAGCGAAACAGTGGCGTCTCGAGCAACGCCAGTGCCTCCTCCATGCATCACCAGAGGTGCGTGCTCAGACAACGAATTCCAGGGCTGACAGGATTGTCGGGGACAACACACAGCCGCTTCTTAACAAGCGCAACGAGCCCTGTGAGAGGGGACCGTCACAGATAGTCAGCTCTAACGCACCAACACACACACACACACCAGCCCAACACCAACACAACCACCGGACAGCGCATCGCAGCCACTGGAGGCTCACATGCGCATGAAACGCTACGCATACGCACACACATTCCCTCGAGGCGAACAAGACAGCAGCACTGTCGATCTTCCTTCTCTCTTATTTTCGTTTGAAGAGCTTCGATTCGAGACTGCTTGTGAGCAAAAACGGTGTAGGAGCAAAGACAGAAGCAGCAACCGAATGTGAATTGATAAGCCAAATAGTCTTCTACAACACTCTGATACCTCTCAGCTGATCCATCCTCTCAGAAAGAAATTGAATCTCAATGGAATTTCTGTCATAAATGGCGCGATTTTCGCGATACGTACTATCTGCTGTCCAGCCCAACCCATACTAGCTTCGAGAATTCAATTTCCGTTCCACCTCCAACATTTCCTGCAATTCCGATCACAAATGATGGACTATCGTATTCTGTTCGCCATTATGGTCCCTTCTAATCTGCAGGAGCTAAGGCTCGGGCATGCTTAACAGGGCGTTTTCTCTGACACTCGGCCATTTTTCTCCCGTCCACGTTTCCTTTGGAAGCCCTCAGCAGGAAATGCTCAGCAAACGGCGACCTTCGAGGCCGTCCGTATCCCGAAGTCTCTGCGATCACTCGCGTCCGGTCGTCATTACATTAGAATACTCGGCATCGCCTGGTCATGGCAAAGACAAGCAAGGACGCCCTGCTCCAGCTCCTGGGCGACATCACGGCGGAGATCAGCGCTGTGAGGCAACTCGTGTCGAGCAGCGACCACTCGGAGCTGACGGGCGCCCGGGGTGACTCTTCCGAGAGCCCCGTTGACCTGGCAGAGGTGGAGCGCCAGTGCGTGCGCATGGTCGCTGCTCTGCGCGTTACCAAGAGTCTGGCGCCTCTCAGCACGGCCGCCCACAAGCCTCCGTTTCTGGCTCGTCGTCAGCCGCGGTCCGCCTTCGCCCAGAAACAATGCACCGTGTAGCAATTGACTCTGTACACCAGGGACGGATCTTCTGCGTGATGGTGGTCGATCTCGAGCAGCGGATGGCTTTGAGATGTCTGTTCTGCTGCTCTTGGAGACGCACTTGTGCGTGCCACCCAGTGGAAAAACGAGGGGGAAAGGAGCCAGAGTAACAATGTGCCTTTACTCAAGGAGTCGTGTGTGAGTGGGTACTGCCCTCTTCTCTTGCCCGTATGGGCAGCTGGTATGTGAAGCGGTGGCCTGGGCGAAAGCAGATGGCAGCCTGTGGTCACTGCGTGATGATCCGCACGCCGCCAAGAGAGCCCAGGTCCAGCGGCCACTCGGCGGTGGGGCACGGCACGAAGATGAAGTTCTTGGGAATGTGCATGATCTTGCTCAGTATGTCTGTCGCCAACCAGCGAGGGAGCCCGTCAGTAAGCGAGAACGCGCGCAGAGCGAGAAGCCATCTGGGGTGCGGCTCACCGACAGACTCGGTGTTGATGTCGCCCTGGACGAAGAGCATCGTGATGACCATGCGGGGGTACATGTCGTCGATGACCTTGAGCATGGGCTTCATGTAGACGGGCGGCGCCTGCCCCGGCTTGTTCATGAAGATGATAACGAGGAGTCCCGGGAACTCGTTGTCGTAGCTGCGCGGATGGACCACAGCCAGACCAGTCAGAACCAGCCAATAGTCAAGGGAAGGGTCCTTTGGAGCGTACACATAGGAACAGGCCTTGCGGAGCTCCGAGAGCGAGGCCGTCTTGGTGAAGAAGGCACACGAGTGGCGCGTGTCGTAGACCTTGAGGAGCTTGTGGCCGAGCCTCTCGCCAAAGTGGGGCATCTTCACAAAGTTCGAGTGCAGCAGCATGCTGAACAGGCGGTGCCGCATCACCACTGACATGACCACGCAGAATACTCCCGTGAAGTACACAAAGAAGAACAGCAGAATGACTGCGCGATGAAGAGTGAGATAGTCAGAAAAAAACCAAGTCAAATTCAGCCACTGTATCAAATCTGGTGGATGGAATTCAATTAATGTGCATACCAGGCTGCATATAGATGTTCCCGACCAGGGCGAGGACAATGAAGCAGGCCCCGAAGATGACCGCGAGCCAGTGGCACCTGTGCGAGCGCGGCAGCTTGGGCCTCTTGTACTTGAGCGTCAGGTTGCCGCAGGCGACGATCGTCAGCACCGTCAGGAACGCAGCCGTGAACATCCCCGACATGCTCGTCAGGTCGCCCTTGGTCACGGCGAACAGTATCGACGTCAGCGCCCAGAACGCCGCCGTCAGCCAGTGCGACGTCCCGAACAGCCTGTTCTTGGCGTCCAGAATCGGCGGCAACACCTTGTCTGAGCACAGCCTCTCCCCCAGCCCCAGAGTCCCAACGAACCTGCGCGATAATAGCATCGCAGAACCGTACGAGAGACGCTGAGAGAAAGCGGGGGGGGGCGGAATTACGCTGTGATGACGCCGCCGCAGCAGACGATGCCGGCGTTGACGCGGAGCCAGACGACGAGCCAGTGGCGGTCCGTGGCGTTGGCGAGGGCTGCGACGAGGTCGTACTGCATGTCCTTCATCGTGTCGTAGGGCACGAGGGCAGTGATGAGGAACTGGACGACGACGTTCTGGACGGTGCTCATGAGCCACATGTTGCGCAGGCACTTGGGGTAGACGCCCGGGCCCTGGCTCTCGATGTAGTTGGCCGACGTCTCGAACCCCGTCACCCCGAGCATCGCCGCGCTGAAGCCCAGCCAGATGTCCTCTGCCGCGTTGTCGTAGATGGGCCTGTGGTTCCAGTTGGCCCGCAGAGTCCCCGTGCCCACCTGTTGTGTATTGTGTGCCAGTGATTGTGTGGTTATCAGCAATCAGAATCGATAAAAGCGCTGAGGCAATGAGGAGTTGGCTGATAATTCCTGTGCGAGTTTGATGATTCCGAAGACAACGAGGACGATGATGCACATGATGTGGTGCAGGAACATCGTGAGCGACACGAACGACGAGTCGCGGACGCCGAGGACCGTCAGCGTGGCAAAGACGGCGAGCACGAGCAGAGCCAGCCAGAAGGGCGTGATGGGCGGGTTGGCTGACAGTGCGCAGAGGTACTGCGCCGCCGTGCCCGCCGACACGACCGCCGTGGCGATGTACGAGAGCAGCATCAGCACCGACGCCAGAGCAGCGAACACTGCACGAGCAGAGACGCAACACAACGCCTCTCAGTCTCCATTAAACGAGTCGGGGTCGAATTACTTCACTCGAGCTCATTCATCGAGCAATCAGTTCAATTGAATCGCCAGTCAGAACGTAGAGCAGTGCCCAACAGAAACAAGCATCCAGAGGAGGAAATGAAGATGTACGCACTCTTGGTGGAGGAGTTGAGGAGGATGTTGTAGACGCCACCGTTGAGCGGGATCGCGAGGACGCACTCGGCGTAGATGTAGCGGTAGAAGAACAGCGGGATCGCCACGATGCCCAGCGCAATCGGCGACAGCTTCCCGCACGCCACGGCGCACGGCCCCGCCGTGTACAGGATAGACCCCAGCAAGTCGTTGCCCGCGATGGCTGTGCAACACGCCAGTTTGAGCCAAAAAGAAGAAAACGGGGAGACACAGGAAACCCAAAAAAAAGAAATAAAGAGAATGGAGTGCAACTACCCAGACCCGCTCAGTCAGATGATACATAACAGAGGTAATAGTGCGCAATGATTCGCTTTCCCCTCCCCACGGACCAGAAAGCACGACAGAAACAATCGTGGGCTCGGGAAGAGTGAGCACGAGGAGAACGTGCCTGTGGCCAGCCACTGGCCGAGCTTGTCGTCACGGCCAGGGATCCACCAGAAGAGGCGCCTGCGGACGGTTCCCAGCGCGCTGGTGAGCGCCGGGCACCTCTGCGGCTCCGGGGCGGGCTCGGGAGTCCTGTGGCGGTGGTAGTGCGGCTGCAGCAGCTCCGAGCTCGAGTTGTAGTCCGAGTCCGACGCCGAGGGGCTCGTGCTCGACGCCCCGGGGGAGTTCTTGCTGCGGTTGCGCGACTTCTTCTTGCGGTTCTGCATGTGCTCGGACCACGCCAGGCGCCTGCCGTTCGTAGCCGCACGCACAGAGAGAAGAAGAGAAAGAGAGAGAGAGAGCGAGAGAGAGAGCACAGGGGCGAGCGGAGTGAAAAAGAAGTGAGAGGCTGCGGGCTGAGATAACTGGACCACAGCCCCAAAAGGGCCATTGGCTCGGCTCAGTGGATCGCCGAGCTCAGAGAAGAGGTCTTCGGGGGTACTACTGTTGTATGCGCTCTATGTGCCACACATATTTGCGGGCTCAGAGCCTGTGCCTGAAATGAACTCAGCGCACACGCCCCAGGTGGCGAGTACCACGCACATGCACACGCACACACGTGTGCGCACACAGTCCTCCCTTAGAGCCCCAGGGCATTTCCCACCCGCACAGCTGACGAGGGCTGAGGGCCACGAGCACACGGCGACCACGACCACGCCCGGGGCGAGAGAGGAGAGAGAGCAGCGGAGAGCGCACTGCTCGGGGGAGCTGAGGTCGATGAACTCGAGGCGGCCCTGGGCGGTGGCCTCGTCCTTGAAGGTGAGGGGCAGCACAGGGGCGGCCCTGCTGCCCTGGTCCTCGCTCTCGCGGTGGTGCGCCAGGAATGCTGCATCGTCCGCGCCCTCGCCGTAGTACTCGGGCGTGAGGGCCACGACGGCCTGCGGCGACTGGTCGAGCTGCACGTGCACCGAGAGCTCGTCGGGCACCGCTGTGCTCTGTGGCCGCGAGATCTGCTGAGCTGGTGGCTGCGGCGTCTGCGGCTCCGGCTCCTCCACCTCCACCTCGGCCTGCACGGGAGCCGCGCTCGTCGGAGGGGCCGCTGTGCTGCTGCCCGGGGCTGCCGAGTCCATTCTGGTGTGCACGAAAACACCGGAGCCACTGATTGAAGAGAGTGGACTGCCGGCCCCACAGCGAAATAACAAGTTTTACGACCTCTCCATCTGTTCGTCAACCAAGAGGCACACGATCTGATAGAGAATTCTGCACATCCAGTGAATCTTGCCGACTATCTCGCAGCACGCCCAGCGGGCTCTTGCCGCCGGGCTGCGAACAGCATTGGCAGAGAGAGAGAGCGAGAGCAGGTGGGCGCGGGCCGTCCGGGGGCCGCGAAGAGATATTCTATTTGTGTTTTTTTTTGTTTTTACTGTTGAAACCGTTAAGGCCCGGAATACCAGCCTTTCCGCTTGGCGCGTCTCAGCGGGTCTGCAGCACGAGCCTCAGAGGGCCCCCCTGCTGCTGCTGCGCCTTGTCGTCTGCGGCGGCCTGCATCGCCTGGGCCTGCGCCGCCTGCATCCTCTGCGCGGCCTCTGCAGCGGGGTCGAGCCAGCCCGTGGCCCCGTCGTCGCGCACGTCCATCGCCGCCTCGGCCACCGCCACCCCCGCCTGCTGCTGCGCCTGCGCCTGCGGCACCACAAACGGCAGCGCCGCCATCTGCTTGATCACCTGCGCCTGCAGCAGCGCAGCGTGCCTGCCCGCAGGGCGACGCCCAGCAAGTGAGACTTCTTAACAAAAAACCAAGTCGAAAGTAGAAAAAAACAAAGGCAAAATCAACCGAGGGACCTCTCATCTCCCCGCCTCCCCCGCAAGGCGCGCCCACGGGAGGGCATACAGTTGGCTCGCTGCGTACACGTCTGGCGCGGCCCAGGCGAGCCCCGCGACCTGCGGCGGGGGCGGCTGGGCGACGACGGGCGTGGCGAGGAGGCCCTCGGGCTGCTGCAGCGCCGCGGCGCCCAGCGGGGCCTCCTTGTGGTCCTCGAACTGGTCGACGTGGATCGAGGGCGGCCTGCTCGTGTTGGGCTTGCGCGTCCGGAACGTGTCCTTGCGCGCCGCCCCGGGCGCCCTCAGCACGACGCCGGCCTGCTGCAGCGCCGCCTGCGGGGCCTTGCCGTCCACGCGGGCCCGCTTGAGCGAGTCCTCGAGCAGCGCCGCCTGGCAGAGCGTCAGCGGCCGCTGGCTCGGGGCCCCGGGCGTCGGCAGCAGCCCCATCGGCTGCGCCTGCAGCTGCGCGGCCGGCGTCTGCGGCTGCGCCTGCGACTGCTGGCGGGGCTCCGCGACGAGCCCCGGGTGCGCGTCGACGTACACGTCGTAGGCCGACGGCGACGCCGGCGACGGGGCCTCGCAGTCGTCGCTGAACTCCGCGTCCACGTCGCCGTCGCCGTCACCGTCGCAGCCCTGCTCGTCGACGGCGCACGCGAGGACGCCGTCGACGGCCGCGCGGCTGCGCGAGCCCGCGGGCATCGCGTCGCCGAGGCAGCGCAGCAGCGGCGCGTTGTCGCGGACGAACGCGGAGAGCGCGGCCGCCGGGGCGCCGGGGCGGCGGGCGACGTCGCGGAGCAGAGCGCAGAGCTGCTCGCAGACGGCGCCGCGGGCGTCGCTGGCCCGCGCGGCCGCCAGGGCCTCGGCGAGGCGCAGGACGGGCAGCCACGCGGAGCGGCCCAGCGCCCGCACGAGCGCCGCGGCCCCCGCGGGGCGCGCGCAGGCGGCCCTGAGGACGGCGAGCGCCTCGCAGACGACCCCGCGGGCCGCCGTCTCGGCCGACGCGCGCAGCAGCACGCGGTCGCACGCGCAGTCGCAGGCGGCGGGCAGCAGGCGCTCGCAGGCGGCCGCCGGGCAGCGCAGCAGCGCGCGGGCGCAGAGCGCGAGGGCGGCGCCGGCGACCCGCGCGGGCGCGTCGAGCGAGACGAGCGGCGCGAGCGCGGCGACGGCGTCGCAGGCCGCCAGCGCCCCGCAGCCGCGCGCGGTCCCGGCGGCCGCGAGCAGCAGGCAGAGCAGGCGCTGCACGTGCGCGCTGCTGCCCGGGGCGGCCGCGCAGGGGTCGGCCAGCGCGACGGGCGCCAGCAGCGCGACGGCCTCGCGCACGAGCGCCTCCGGGGCCTCGGCGCCCGCCAGCAGCTCGCAGAGGCGCGCGTGCGCCTCGGGGAACGCGGTCTGCGCGAGGGCTGGCGCCCGTGCGTGGGCCGCGGGGCCCAGCAGCAGCGGGCGCGCGGCGCTGGCGGCGGTGGCGAGCAGGCGGTCCGCGGCCCCCGCGTGCACGGCCGCGGGCCACCGGCGCTCCCACGCGAGCAGCAGGCGCCGCGCAAGGGCCGCCGCGAGCTCGGCGCTGGCGTACGAGGCCGTGCGCGAGTCGGCGTGGGCGCCAAAGTGCGCGTAGGCGTCGAGGACGGCCGGGACGAGCGGCGGCAGAGCGAACGGGCGCGCGGCGTCCAGCGTCGCCGCCACGGCCTCGGCCAGCCGCAGGACGCTGGCGGCTGCTCGGGCGCACGGCCGCAGCGGCGCGTCCTTGGCCCGGACGCACTCGGCGAGCACAGAGACGCAGAACTGCAGCAGAGCGAGAACGTCGCTGCGAGCGCATTCCGCGATTTTGTTCAGGATATCTTGGATTCGCGCGATTCCGGGAAGGGGGAGATACGGGAGATACCATGTGACGTGGGATTCGTCGATGCACTTGGACGCCAGCAGGGCGGCGGAGCTCGTGCAGAGGCGCAGGTAGCCCTCGGTGTCGAGCGAGGCGGTCGACGGGCTGGTCTTGAGCCCCGAGACCCACTGTAGCAGCCCCTCGACCTTGAATGGATTCGGAGGGGGGGTGTGAATATCTGGAATCTGGAACAGGGGGCGGAATATCTAACAGATCTGTCCCGGAGTATCTTGAGGGGCTCGAGGTCAGCGCAGGCGCTGCCGGCCAGCGCAGCGGTCTCTGCGGTGAGCCTCTCGGCGTCTACCGACGCGAGGGCCTCGCAGAGCGCACCGACGTCTGCGCACTGCAGAGACTCGACGACGTCTGGCGACTGCGCTGCCCTGGCGAGCACAAATACGCACAGCGACGCCGTCCCGTCGTCCAGCGGCGCCTGCGACGCCGACGACGCCCTGCGCAGCGCGGCGGCCACGGCCCCCAGCGACCCCGTGCGGGCCAGGGCGCGGCACACAGCATCCTCGCCGGCCTCTGTCGAGCACCAGCGCGCGAGGGCCCGCAGACTCGCACTGACGGCGTTGCCGTCGTCGTCTCCGTCGTCTCCGCCGTCTCCAGCGCCAGCGCAGCAGCAGCGCAGACGCGCGGCCTCGCAGTGGGCGCCCACGTAGCAGGCGAGGTAGTGCGCGAGCTCAGGGGCGGTGGCGGACCGCTGCTGCAGCGCGGCGACGTCGAGGGCGGCGAGGCCCCGCGGGGACTCGAACGGCCGCGCGGGCCCCAGCGACGCCACGACGGCCGCGACGCTGCCGCTGCAGCGCGCCAGCACGTCGGCCCCGGCGCCGCTCGCCGCCAGGCCAAGCAGGTGGCGCGCGGCCGCCGCGAAGAGCGCGGGGTACGCGGGGTCGCCGCGCGCGGGCGCCGAGCACAGCACGTCGGCGGCCGCGCGCACAACGTCGTCGCCGGCCCCGCGCACGTCGCCGAGCGCAGCGGCCAGCGCGCGCAGTCCAGCGCAGTCGGGGGCGTCGGGCGAGGACGAGCCGCCCGAGAGGAACGCGCGGGCCGAGCGGGACCAGCGCGCGCGGGACTCGGCGTCGGAGGCGTCGCGCAGGAGGGCGACGGCGGCGCGGGCGGCGAGGACAGTGCACTCGCCAGCGGCCAGCGCGCGGGCGACCGCGGGGCACGCGGCCACGACGGCAGAGACGGCGGCCTCGGACGGCGAGCCCGCGAGGAGCGCGCGCAGGGCCTCGGGCGCGGCGGGCGAGCAGCAGCAGCAGCGGGCCAGCGCGTCGACGCCGCCCGAGGCGGCCAGCTCGTCGGCGAACCCGCAGGGGTCCGCGGGGCCCAGCGCCCGCACGAGCGCGCAGGCCGCGTCGACGTGCCCGGCGGCGGCGAGGCGCGAGGCCCAGCGGGCCGAGGGGCGCAGGCCGCGGCAGCCGCGCAGGCAGCGCGCGGGCAGCGAGGGCCACGCGCGGGCGAGGCGCAGGGCGTCGTCCGCGCTGCCGTCGTCCGCGCCCAGCAGCAGCGCGGCGTCGTCGGCGTCGTCGTCGGCGCGGGTGCAGGCGACGAGGTGCTGGGGCCGCGCAGAGCGCAGGGCGCTGTAGGCGGGCGGCAGCTCGAGGCGGAGGGCAGCGGGGTCGCACCAGGCGCCGTCGACAGTGACGGTCCTCTTTGCCTGCTGTGTCTGCTGCTGCTGCTGCTCCTGCCCGGGCTGCTGCTGCGGTTGCTGCTGGGGCGACTTCTTGTCCGGCGTCTCTGTCTCCATCGCAGCAGGCGGCTGCGCCTGGGGCTCGGGCTGTCTGCAAGGCGCAGGGGCAGCGGTGGGCACAGGCGCCTGCACCGGCGCCGCAGGCACAGAGACTGCTGCAGCAGCGGCGGCGGCGGCGGGGGGCATCTTCGCTGCCACTGGCAGGGGCACCGTCGCAGGCACTGGCGCTGCTGGTGCGGGAGCCGGGGCCTGCACAGGGGCCGGGGCAGCTTGCGCGGCAGGGGCAGCGGCAGGGACAGGAGCAGGGGTGGGGCAGGAGGCCGCGGCAGGCGGGGAGACGGCGCCGTAGAGGCAGAGGGAGAGGGCGCCGTAGCAGCCGCGCACGACGAGGTGGTCCGTCACGACCACGCTCCGCAGCTGCACGGGCCTGTCTGGCGCCCCCTCCGAGAACACCACGCCCTCGGCCACCGCCACGTACCGCGCCGGCCTTCCGCCCTCGGCCGGCACCTTTATGCCGTCACAAACGCGTTGAGAACGCGATGCAGGCGTCGGCGGGAAACGTCATAAACGCGGTGAGACGCGATGCGGGTATCGGCGGTAACGTCACAATCGGCGGGGAAACGTCGTAGACGCGGTGCGGGTGACGGCGGGAAGCGTCATAATCGGCGGGTGAGAGGCGATACGGGTATCGGCGGGGAGGAGGGAGGAGGGGCACTCTGGCGAAGAGGTCGAGGGGGCCGGGGCGCGGGAGGGGCCAGGGGGAGGTGGCGCCGACGAGGGAGCAGAGGGAGGGGTGCGGGGCGGCGCCCGGGGGCAGCAGGCGCAGGGCCCGCACGGCCACCGCCTGCCGGAAGTGGATGGCGTCGGCGCGCTCGGTGCAGGAGGCGGCGCCCTCCTGGCCCAGCGTGTCGCTGAACACGAGCAGCATCTTCTGCGGCCCCTCCATCGCGCCGCGCGTCCTAGCCGTTCAACGTGGGGGGGAGCGGAGATACTGGCGCCAATATCTGCGCGATACACGTATCTCCCCTGAGAAATTTCCCAGCGCTCCCTACTCGCAAATAATATCGTGCGAACAATTGCCGAATGGATTGACGTGACACGTGCTGGAATCCAATTTTCAATCAGAGAGATCCTCCATTCGATATATTCTACGGCACGACACGGCGGTCATCACCCTGCATCGGCATTGCATCCTCTGAGGAAACGTTGCACCACAGCCAGTGGCCCCAACAGGGTATACAAATGCAGGACGTGCGCTCAGCCAGACAGCACCCTCACCTCGGGAAAGCAGATGGGCGATCTAATACCGTCGCAGGGCACTCGGAGGGCAGTCGAGAGTGGCTCAGTGGGGGAGGGTGAGGGGGCTCCGCCTGGAGAACGAGTGCAGCTTGAGGCCGCCGCGGATGACGGGGTTGAACATGGACCAGTCGCTGTCGAACGGCTGCGAGGGCGCCAGCACCCAGTTGGCCCCCGAGAGCACCATGTCCACCACCAGCGTCTTGACCATCATCTCCGTCAGCAGCTGCACAGCGATGCGGTGACCATTCAGTTGATCTCATTTTGTGTAAGAGCAGGCACTTTTGGCCACAACACTATAGGCTGTGCGCACCATCCCCGAGCACCTGTGGTGCGCCCTGCCGTGCGGCACGAACACCAGGTCACCCGACTTGGGCTCTCCCTGCTCTGCTCCGTTTGCCAAGGCTTTGAGAAGAAGAAGACGCCGTCGTGGGCGAGAGGACTGCTGGGGGCACCGAATCTGTCGGGGTTGAAGGTCCACGGGATGGTCCACTCGTGCGGGTCGTGCAGCGTCGTCCAGAAGCACCCGAGGGCCTTCCAGCCCGCGGGCACGTGCACCCCGCCCACGTCAAAGTCGCGCAGCACGTTGCCGAAGAACCCCACGGTCCCAGGCGTCGTCCGCCTCGCCTCGTCGACTACGTGGCCCAGGAACCGCAGCTCGCGCAGCGTGTCCAGCTTCAGCTCCGCCGCGTTCTCGGGCACAACGTCCCTGACCTCCTGCCTGATCCTCTCCCACATCACTGCGTCGGCAGCCCTCGAATCAATTGCGTTGCTCGCGAGTAATAGAAAACAGAGACAGTAGAATATAACGAAGTCGGAAGCTGCGGAGAGACTGACGGGGGTTGAGGGAGCCCTGGAGGAGGATCGTGGCGGCGAGGTTGCCGACGAGGCTGGCCATCGCCAGGACCATGTGGTGGACCTCGGTGACGAGGCCCGCGCGCGTCGTGAGCGCCCCGTGGGCCAGCAGGTCCGCGAGCACCGACACCGCGTCGACGCGGTTGACGTACGCCCCGCGGGCCACGGCCCTCGCCTCGAACTCCCTCGTGATCTTCTGCACCATCTCGTCCACGCTCCTCGTGGCCTTGGCTGCCGGGCGTGCCGCTGTCAGCGCTGGAGGGCTGGAATCAATTGAGATACAGTAGGCCGTGAGCCAGGGGATGTTGATCGGCACGGAGGTGAAGCCCGCGAGGACGCTGTCGACGTGCGAGAGCAGCCACTTGCCCAGGCCGTCCTCGCCGAGCAGCAGGCGGCCCGCGAGCTCCGACGACCAGAGGCGCAGCTCGTGGGCCATCGAGAGGCCCGGGCCCTGCCGGCTCCACTCGGCCAGGAACGCCTCGTCGACCTCGCGCACCACAGCGACCTGCCTCGGCATCAGCGCCTCGTTCCACACCGACGCGTTGATGACCTCTGAGTGCGCGATGTTTGCCGAAACGCGGTTATCGTTGAATGCCATCGATTCGATTCGATTCAATTCAAATGTATCATTTGTGCTCACCGCGGCGGTTCGTGTGCAGCGGGCCGTCGAGCATCGGGAGGATCTCCCCGCCGGCCAGGCGCCTGAAGTTGAACGGGAACGCCCCGTTCCTCGTGACGAGCTGTGGGTCGTAGAACGCCTGCGTGGCCACAGGAAGAGGGAGGGGGGGGCGTGAATCAAGTGACTTTGCTCCCGTTTGCGCGCCTTCATGCCCTCGGCCCCAGAGAGCACCACCACGTTCTGGCCCAGCAGGCTCACGAAGGCCGCGTTGCCGTGAACCTACGGGGGCGCTGCAGGTGAGTCCTGGGCGGCTGGCAAGGGGCGGGGGGCAGCGGGCAGCGGACCTGCACGATGCGCTCGACGGTCTTCCAGGCGCTCGTCAGGAACTCCCACGTGTTGCCCACCACCGGCAGGTAGACCCTCGGCCCCCGGGGCAGCTCCGCCTTGTGCTTCGAGCCTCCCTCGCCCACGTCGACCGTCGTCTTGCGGTACCCGAGCATTCCGTATGACGTTTCGAAGTGGAACGCAGGAACCGCAGGATATTTCGCAACAAAGATACATGAATCTCTGCCATATCTTTTTTCCGAGCTGAGCTGTGCGGAATGGACGACAGGCAACGCCAAGGTGCGCACACTCAATCCTGGTGGGCAAACACGACTGACGGCAGCGCCAGCAACCGAGTACGTGAGGTCGCTGTACGCGTACTACAAGGTGGCCGCTGCCGCACGCAGCCCAGCGTGACCGCGTCTCAGAGCCCCCGCACAGACCGATGTGGACGACGCTGTGGTGGCGCACTTTGCCGGAGGCCTCTGCTCGGGCGCCCTGACGCTGGAGGCCCTGCAGGAGCAGGTCCGCGGTACGCCCTGCGGAATCCTGGAATATCTGGCTGACGTGGAGCGATGATTCTGATTCTCCGATATCTGATATCGCGGCCTCTGATTCGCGTATCTCGATTCGGCCCCCAATTCCAGAGCACGCCATGCAGCTCTACACGGCGAGGCAGCAGCAGCAGCAGCAGCAAGAGCAGCAGGAGGCAGCGGCAAGAGCAGCGCTGCAGGAGCAGAGAAGCGCGCCGCAGGGGTCGTTCGGGATAGTGACGTCACCCGTCGCTGCCGCGAGCCTCGAGCCCATGGAGGACGAGTACGTCGACTGCCTGTACGACAAGTACATCGGCTCGCGCAAGAAGGCCGACGTGGCCACCCGCAGCTTCCTGGTTTGGATACTTGGAAAAATCCTTGATTCTGATGTAATATCTGAAAACGAACTGGGAATCTGCAGATCAAGTCGCTCAAGGACAAGACGTACAGCCTGAACCAGGTCGAGTGGGCCATCCAGCGCAGCCCCGACGCTGTCAGGTACGCTGCACAGCAGCAGGCCAAGCTCAAGGCGGACCACCACCACGCCCAGCTCGTCGAGTACGTGGCCGAGCTGTCGCGCGTGTACTGCCACGGTGGCGCCACGCAGGAGCAGCAGGACGCCCTCGTGCAGGACCTCGAGCAGGGCAGGACTACACTCCAGGCTGCTGAGGACCTGCTCCGCCTCCAGGGGCTGCGCTCAGCCCCCAAACCACCCACAGAGGCACCCAAGAAGCACTGAAGAGAATTGGATCAGTGGTAAGAACGCTGACAGTTTTATCTGGTCATAGAAAAGAAGCCATGCAAATGCACTTGGCCAGTAGTTGTCATGAATATGAAGTATGGTGTGAGTTTGAGCAATGTGAATACAATGAACAGTATCAGTGAGCTAGTTCTAATCATCATACCAGATTGTCGAGTACATGGTCACACAGCCAGTGTTGGCAGAATTTTCTTGCCAGTTGTGATTACGCCAAGTGATCATAACTTAACATTTTCTGATGGCAGTTGCATGTAATGTGAGCCGGGCTGGTGCCAGTGGGTCCATGCCCAAGTGCCTGCCATACATGAGCAGCAAGATCACGCACAACACGATGCTGCTGTGTGCACCCTGTGCCGAGGGGACGTTCAGCAACGCCTTCATGTCATCATAGTGAACGTGCTGCCAGCCAGTGCCTTCCAGTCCTGTGAGTACACTCCTTGCCTGCGACCTGGGGGCCTGAAGCCCTGCAGATGCCACCTCGTGCTTGTCACGTGTTCAAAAACTCTACTGGATCTATTCAGCCAGTAAGGACCTGCCTTGCCTGTGACCCAGGGAGCTACAGCTCGGGTGATACCACAGAGAGCTTGACAGGTATGCCACGTGCACCTGGCAGCTACACACCATATGTGTCAAGTGCATGCCAGAGACTGCACAGCAATGAGTCGGGTGTAACAGAGTGTGAGCTCGGCCACACAGCCAGTGAGCAGGCAGACCAAGTATGAGGAGTACCAGCTGGGGCACTGATGTCTGGCTGCAGATAGTGGCCGAACCATTTGAACCAGTGCCTTAGAATCTGCAGCCGAATGCCTGAGAAATTACAGATTCTCTGACTCAAACTCCTGATTTAAGATTATCACTTTCTCAGATTAGTAATCGAGTCTTTTTCTCCCCCGATGGAATAAGACCCCCAGGCGTATCTCAATGGCGCACCACGGGCACTGCTGCACAGCGCAGTGGTCCCGGCCCCCGGCATTGGCGACCTGGCAGATCTATGGCCTGGCACTCGTGGTCCTCACCATGGCAGTGCTCACCCTGCTTCCAAGGTGCCACATGGTGCTACCAGGGGCTGGCACCATGATGCCATTCGGGGCAGGTACCCCCGCCCACCTCCTCCCCCCATCCCACACGTACGCCCACAAACACCCCCCAGGGCTGGGCACACCCACGGCCCATGGAGTGATGCCCCACGGTGCCTCAATCCAGACATCAATCGAAACACCCCCTGAGACCGAAAGCCACACACCGAAAGTCATACCAAGACCGCCACCCGCCAAGCCTGGCACCAAGGGCCCCATCCCACCAAACCGCAGCATAGACAAGGCCCCAGGCCCATAGCTGGTACTGCCGCTAGAGCACAGCACAAGCCATCCACTGGCTCCCATCGGCCCCATCCCTCTTTCCGAGAAATTTCCCAGCCCACATGGGAAATACTGAAGAACACATACCATAAAACGGTGGCAAAAATCACAAATAACAACACAGCAGTACACACCATTCAAAGCATGGAGAAGACTCCACCTGAAGGCCCCCCAGCAGCTACAGATGCCCCTCTCCCCAACAAAATGCCCACACGAGGGCACAACACCAGCTGATGCAGACCGTATGCAGATGGACAGTGACACCGAGAAACAACAGCTTGAGGCCCGAAGTGCATCAACAGAGAACATCGCCCCAGCTCCGAGTCCTGCGACCAACACGCTAGACATCCTCATTCAGGCACGCATGCTGGTAGAGACAGACAAACCCCGCAAACAGAAACTTGCAGAGCTAACCTGCCTGGACGAAACTGCCCTGGTTGCTCACTTATTCATGTTGACAGACAAAGCTGACATTGCACTACAGGAGACAGTGAGAGCCCCAAAGAGCCAGTGATCGCAGACGGTCTATAGCTGGTGCAGCCTGCACAATGGACACCACTGTCCAGTGCCCAGCCAAGCCCAAGCAAGGGAACAGATCAACCCCCACTCCCGAGCTACCAGCCCACTACAGCACCATGGCCAAACAAGACAGTTGCCACATGGGGGCAAGCTACTACGCACAATCCCACCCGGGATGACCGCTACATGGACCCTGCCCCTAGCCCGAGGTCAATCGATAGCCTATCTGGTGAGCCCCTAGCGCCTCCGAGAGTGATAGAAGACATGGTATATGAGACGACAATGAAGGAAGCAATCACCCTCATGGCAGGTGCAAGATCACATGAACAAGAAGCACGCCAGGCAGCTATGGCAGGGATGGAACTCCTCGACCTATTCTGGGAGATGTATAAAATCAACGTCATGGCAAATTCGGCCTTCATCGAGTATATCGGTAAAAACAGCATAATGTTCCCGGCCCCCAATACAGCGGTGTACCACAAGTGTCAGGAGATCGAGTTGGCACAAAGGGCCAAGGGCTACTTGCCAGAAACGAAATTATGGGTCCTCACAGAGGCCAGAATTCCCGTCACGATCTATGTTCTACATGCCAATAAGTGCAAACCCTGCTCACGAGAGCTTGCCAACGCATGGGCCCAGCCAGCCAAGGCACACATAATCAGACTCGAACCCCACGTCAATGGCTGGGCAGTTACGTTCACTGATTGGATGACGATCCTCCACCTGGTTCGCCAGACCAACAACGATCCACAGGCATCGGTACACACAGTGGCTGCATACCAACACAAGCTGTACCCTGGCAAGATATAGAAAGTGGAACTAAATGCCCCCACCCGACTCGGAGCCTCACCGCGCAACACCATCAACCGGGCCTTCAAAGACCACACATATGACATCACCCGGACAGTCACTCACCTATATACTGCACAATTGCCCTCATGGATAACATACCATGCCGAAGGTGGAATTCCCCATAACAGGTAAACTCCTGGACCAAAACAACTTCCCCAGAGATGCGAGCAGCACAGATTAGAGAGTGGCAGGACACACTGCTCCGTCCCATTACCACCAGATGCAGACATTGATGAGATGCAGAATAGAGCAGTAGAAGCCACAAAACAGATTATGGGAACCAAACCGCACAGCACAGACGAAGGGAGAACCAAAGCCATGAGGGCATACGATATTTACCATGAAATACGAAACTCTGTGGATAAAAACAAGCACTCTGCCCCAACACCAAACTGTATTAAGTGAATAGAATCCAAAGTCATCCCCCTCCTGCACTATAAACCCAACCACTCACATGCGTATAAAACCTGGTGAAGCACCACAAAATGGATGCTCAGATGCATTAACTGCAACCAGACCTGTATGGAGATGGACCACATTAATGAATACATTGAATACTCAATGGCAGAAGGATGCACCAGCCCCAAGAGATTCCTCAAGGACCTACGCAAGCCACGTGGACCTGGACTCCCCCTCAGCTATACTAGACAGGACGGCACCCACACCATGACCCCAGAGGAAGGAAGCACACAACACAGTAGGTGAATGGATACACAAGCACTTCAACCAGGACGACACACCAGCGAACTGCTGGTGGGATACACCACACCCGAAACTGCTGCCACTGGAATGGACAGCAAGATCACAGAGGAAGAACTCCGCGAGGCCACAGGTGCCCAAAAGAGTAGGTCGGCCCCGGGCCCCACTGGATTTAAGGCAGAGTATGTCGCCGAATTCCCAGCCACGTGGCGTGACCAATGGATTAAGAATCTCAACGAAATCTGGATAGGCACGAGACCAGTCCCGCCGTCTTGGACTAGAGGGGAAATCATGCCCATTTTTAAAGGAGGAGACCACATGCTGCCAGCGAATTACAACTCCATAACATTATGCGAAGTGAGCTACAAGATCTTTACCACTATCATCAACAAAAGACTGTACAAAGCTCTCGAGGAAAACAATATATGGGTCAATGCCCAGGAGGGCTTCTGCAATGGCCACACTTTTTAACCTAGCCATAAATCCCCACCTGTACCAGATAGAAACACACCCCGAAGCCCTGGACATCCGCGGCCCCAAGAGAGGGGTACTAGCCTACGCAGACGACATGGTACTACTTGCCCACATGCCCCAGATGCTTGCACACCTTCTGCAGTACAAAATGGATAGGTGGGAGGCAGGACTACAAATCAATCCAAAAAAATGTGCTACATTCGCCAGAAATGACACACCACCCACAATAGCGACCATACAAGGCACCATCGAACTGGTGCCTCTGGGTGCAACATACAAATACCTCGGTATACACCTAGACCCACAGGGCAAAGACGCACTCGATGCATCCGCCACGACCACATCATATTAGAGCAATGTAGTTGGATGCACACCAAGAAAGCACTGTCCCTAGAACAACGCATCTATATTGCCAATATGGTAATCAATGGTATGGCACAATACCATGCCAGTACTATGGCCCAAAACAACAAATTATTAGAATCACTTTCACATACCCTAGAAAACACAGCAATAGGATAATTAGGGCCTGCTGACATGATAAGATGACATGCTTTCACACTGACTAGACAAGGGGGACTGGGACTCAGAAACTTAGCTGATGTTATATGAAGCAAACGTGCTCAAGAGGCACTGGAATGGCTCAACGCCTTGACACCAGATGGAATTATGCCAGAAACGGACATAGAATCCATACTCCCACGTCTCAATGAAGATTTCATGGCAGCCTTCCCGCCGCACCACAGCATCGGCAAGATGAGGCAAACTGCGAATACAGCAGGCCGTACCATACAGCCCTGGCAACATCTTCCCACAATGGAGCTCTCTTACACAAATGGAGAGAAATATCCTCCTGGATATGGTAACCCCAGCAGAAATCGGTCCTATACTGAACGAATCACTCATACACGAAGCGGGCAACCAAGGGTGGCAAATAAATTGGAAAAGAGCTGAGGGACTGATGTGTCACCTGGTAAGAAACAACCAAGGCAAACCAACACACAAACCCGTAGACCTGAGCAGGATGGGATACCGCTTTAAAACCAACCTGGAGCTTCAATGGACCTTTACATCAAACACATGAGATGAGAAGATGGCACTTGGAAAGACTGGCTAATCATAGCGATGGATGGGTCCTACGACCCGAGCTCCAACAAGATGGTGATGGCCATAGTAGTGGATGGACACCCAGACATGAACGAAGCCATACAAGTCACGGGCGTCTGTGCCTCATGGACACTGGAACTACACGCAGTCGAATATGTGGCAGAAATCGTGGACCCAACCTCCAAATGCATCATAGCATGTGACAATTACCTGATAGTATACACTCTAAATAACTGACACTAGACAGATGCCATGAGCCGGACCACCTGATGTGGGGAATAGAGCCAGCCTCCATCCAAGAACTCACCACAGCAGCATCGCTGAAACCCACACACAACTTCCACACAGTGTTCTGCATTGCCCGGTGACACCACCTCCACCGCTGCAAAGCAGCAGAGGCAGCCACAGGAATGACTAAAATCCCCCCGGTTCTCCTCCACGAAAAAACCAGAAAACAAACCCAGCACATGGGAGGCCTTTGCTGACACCAAGCCATCAAGGGCATCTATCACACACACAATAACGTGCAAGCTGTGATCCTCAGCAAATGAGGAAGAGAACCATATTGTAACAACAAAGTGATTTGTATTTAGACTTTATGTCAGTGAGAATCAGAGTGTGATGTGAGTCATTCTAATGCAGTGATAGTGTAGTATGCAATCGGTAGCAGAGAAAGAGGCACTTCATTTTCTTTCAGTAATAAGATAAAGTTAAACATAATCTTTCCTAAGGTATTCATGTGCAGGTGGTAGTGTTTATCGCCGGCGATAGAAGTTGAAGAAATATCTAGATATATTTAGATATTTCTGAAATATCTTCAGAAAGAAAAAAAGAAAAGAAAATCGTCGTTTCCCATTCCGCGCTGAAATATCTTCAGATTTTTCAAATAGATTCATTATTATAACTCACCTGCTAAGTAGCAGGTGGACTTCACTCACAGAGGAAGACTTATAAAATGAATAATATCTTTAAAATATCTTATGCGTGACGTAAACGTTACGTCATCACAAAATATCTTTGTTTACTTAGATTTATCACCGGCGATAAACACCTTTGTGAGAGACTGATATAAGTTATCGCCGGCGATAAGATGCTTGTTATTTTTNAGTTTTTCGATTTTTTCGATTTCTCAGATTAGTAATCACTGATCACCATGGAAGGGACCCAATCAGCTGCTGCTTATGGCCAGAATTATGAATGGATCTGTTAGCCTCTAATTCTTGGGATTGTATCCTATGTATAAGGTAATTACTGCTTTTTAAAGATGAATTTGCCAGCTTCAGCACAGAATAGGTTACATTTCCATCTGCAGCCCTTAGAGAAGCCAGGGTTGCCTATTTTGCTACATTCTATTCATAGGATTTTGTTCAATCATGATAATTGCCTAGAGTGGGAGAAATCATGCCTTGAGATGCAGAAAGCAGAAGAAAGTGACTTTCACTTTTTGCAAATACCAAAAGGTAATACCTTCATAATTCTTATCATAAGCAATATATACGTGATTTCATAATTCATTTCATATATGATATAAATCCTTAAACAGATTAATGGGGGTTAAGATCTGGACTGCTGGCTGGTCATTAAAGACCAGTACAGAATTATTCATTCTTCACTGTTTCATGAATTCGAATGTATATGAATACAATTCCATCAGATACAATAATACCTTGATTTTTAGGTTAACAGCAATTTGTGCAGAGCTCTGTAAGGAGTTTTTTACTGCTTTAATTCTCTTCCGATTTTATCTGGGAAGGAAATTTGAGCATTCAGTTCGTTTTGTTCTCACGAGCACTGTATACAGGTCACTCAACAGCTCTTCAATTTCATGGATTGATGTATTGTACTATTAGGGCCTGCCAAGGACTTTGGCATTTATGTTTTTCTCATATGGCTCCTTCAGATCACTAGTATGGCCACCTATGCTTCTGTGGGTGACAAAGATCACCAGTGTAAACAGAGGTTAAAACGAATTTTAAAAACTGTCAAAAATTTGAAAAAGGAAAAATCGGAAAACAGCAAAAAGTAACGAAAAAGAGAGAGCAATGACAAAAAACTAATGATAGAAAAAAGAACATCATAATTTGAAAAGGATGAGGTTGAATTTGGAGGCAGAAAAACAAGAAAAAGAAGGCAGAGATAAAGGAAAAAACCCAGTATGAATTTGAACAAAATAATCGCCGGCGATAATTGTAAAACATATGGAGAAAAACAGCAAATGAGGAAGAGAACCATATTGTAACAACAAAGTGATTTGTATTTAGACTTTATGTCAGTGAGAATCAGAGTGTGATGTGAGTCATTCTGATGCAGTGATAGTGTAGTATGCAATCGGCAGCAGAGAAAGAGGCACTTCATTTTCTTTCAGTAATAAGATAAAGTTAAACATAATCTTTCCTAAGGTATTCATGTGCAGGTGGTAGTGTTTATCGCCGGCGATAGAAGTTGAAGAAATATCTAGATATATTTAGATATTTCTGAAATATCTTCAGAAAGAAAGAAAGAAAAGAAAATCGTCGTTTCCCATTCCGCGCTGAAATATCTTCAGATTTTTCAAATAGATTCATTATTATAACTCACCTGCTAAGTAGCAGGTGGACTTCACTCACAGAGGAAGACTTATAAAATGAATAATATCTTTAAAATATCTTATGCGTGACGTAAACGTTACGTCATCACAAAATATCTTTGTTTACTTAGATTTATCACCGGCGATAAACACCTTTGTGAGAGACTGATATAAGTTATCGCTGGCGATAAGATGCTTGTTATTTTTCATAAATAGTTTTTGATCTTACTGTAGCTTTATATCTGCATACTTTATCGCTGGCGATAAAGAATTGGTGATTATTAATGGTTTAAGAAATTCTGTCCAGTCTTTGTTAATGCTAAACTGTTTAATCACTGGCGATAACAATAGACTGATTGTTGAATCTCAGGCAATAGCAGTCAAAGACAACCAGATGAAGAAGGAGAAGAAGAAGGAAGAGTCCTTCTTCACAATTGAGACAGAACAAAAGAAGGAAGCCTCAGAGAAAAAGAAGAAGGAAAAGAAAAAGGAGTGTGATGAGCAGGCAAAGGAAGTGCGCAAGAGCATTGAGCAAAGCTGCTTAGCTGTGATGAAGGTGAAGAATAACTTCAATCAATGACTACTTCCACTTCTCTTTCCTGATGCCATAACTGGTATGTCATAAAGTCATATATTGGTATAACACTGCTTCTTAAAGAAACCAAGGAGGCAATCAACACAAAGGGAGAGATCATTCAGCCAAAGCTGTTTGGCATTGCATCAACTCTGAGTGTACTGCCGATAACAGTCTCCTACCAAGTCAGAGACATCCCTGTAATTCTGGAGGGTGGGGCTTCCACATGGGGGATTGTTTGCTGGGACCACATCAAAAATGGTAAGTACCTGTTTTCTCATTTTTCCAGATTTTGATATATTCACATTTTTCCATTGATTTTCGCATTTTCAGCTCATATTTCGTGTATAAAACACGTTTTTCTACCGTAATTTATACTACTTTTGTGAAATTTTGACCATATCAAAAACTGGGGTTTGCAAAGGGGTACTTTGAGATGCAGACTCCTTGTGAGTGGTCATGCTCACTGAAAAATCAAGTCCTGTGGCTGGATGAGGTTTGCTGAGTGGGTAGTAGTTCTGAAGAAGGGGGCCCCAGACAAGAAGAACGTCTTCCGTATCTGCAGTGTGGCTGTTACTTACACCCAGGAACCCGAAGAGGCCATCAATTTCACTGTACCACCATTTGATAAGGTGCAGTACATGTGCCTGGATGGCAATACATGGTGTCTCATTGCTTCTCACCTGGACATGTAGGGTTTTATCGCTGGCGATCAATCTAATGTGTGTGTAGAAGAGAGATAATGAGCAAGACTGTAGTCATGGAGATTGTGATGGCGATGTTGTTCTCACTGACAACCAGATCCTTGCACTGTCACACAGACTTCAGGCTACTGTGCACATGTATTCCTCCCGTTCCTCACTCTGTGTAGGATATGCTACCTGTTGTTTCCTTGATTCACCAACTTCTTAGTGCTGGTCTTTCTGACTCCTCCAGTAGGAACCTGAACTGGACCTGACCCAGGGTCATCTCCCCTGGCAGCACCCCAGGAAGTAGTGCTTCATAAGAAAGCTCTCATGAAGCACATTGTCTTCGTCTTGGGAAAGCAATGGCTGAGCTTTGTCCTTCTGTTCATTCAACATCAGCAGAGGAACCCAGGGAGAAAGATGCTAATTTTTCTTTGTTCCTTCTTTGTTCCTTTTAACAATTCAACAGAGAGCACGTTAGCTATGCAGATGCAGGCTTCCATGAAACAACTTGAGTGCCACAAGGGGCAGAAAGAAGAAAACAGCCAAGTCCGAGGAAGAAGAGGAAGCAGACCAGGCACCAGACAAGGCGCTCTCTCCTGTCTCCAAGAAGAGAAAGACAAAATAGAGTTACAGTTTCATTCTCAGTCTTACTTAAATCTGGTTCACTCTGTTCAGAGTTATTGAAACATGTTCTTTCATTGGTTTTGTGTTTTCTTATCATTTTTCTCATAACTTCTTTTGGATTTCTTTCTTCAATCACTGGCGATTGAGCAATATATGACTAAGCGTTTTATTTTGGTTCTTTCTTTCTTGAATGTTGTAAACTTGAAACTGCTCAGTCCTTTTTCCCTTCTTCTTTTTTGGTGCTTTTCTTTTTTATCCTAAAGATTTACGTTTCCCATCTCTTTTTCATTACTTTTTGCTGTTTTCCGATTTTTTCATTTTCAAATTTTGACAGTTTTCAAATTCGTTTTAACCTCTGTTTGTGGTCTATTTCCTGTCGCAGAAGTGTTTCTCAGCATCGCACATCCTTAACCAGAAATCCTCCTGAGTGAGAGGGTTCCTCTCGCATTGCCTTTGCTGCACCGAAGCCTTGAGGTGTCTGCACACTGAACTGTCCAGCCTTTCGCTGCATACTGACCGGTATTCCTGGCAGTTCTCCATTCTGGGCAGATCCTCACGTGGGATTTTGGCTCGAAGACACATAAATATGGCCTTCCAATGGGACTGCAGGGCAACCTTGCCTTGTGCCCTGTTGGCCCGGCCGTTTAACATGGGGAACACATTGATGCCACTGAGAGTCCGAGGCTTGTGTCTGCCACTGACGCTCTCCCGGAAGTGCACGTGGACCTCGTATTTCGACAGGTGCCACAGCTGGAGGTATGTGTCATTGACTCTCATCCGGATGAGAGAGACCGGGGACACGCATCGCTCCCTCGTGAGCTCCCTGAGGAAGCTGCCCGCCTCGTCCTCTGGCATAGCAGGATGACCCCTGGTGACCTGGGAGTCCTCCGGGCTGAAGGCGGGAAACAACGCCAGTGTGCAATACCAGAAGAAGTCTGCGCTGGCAAAGAGGAACAGCTCCTGTCGGCCGGGGAGGTTCCTGACCATGTGGTACTCGGGGAAAGCCATGTCCACCGGGCGCGTGGTCGCAAACTGTGGGCTCTGGATCTCGCAGAGCTCCGCGAATGACGTATGCTGCCCTCTGAACTCCTCGAGCAGCTCGTCGCGCAGGCCAGCGTCCTGCAGCGCTAGCCACGTCGGCGTGAAGACAGCACCGCACGCGAGCTGGTCCTCACGGCACGAGCCCTGCACCGTCAGGTGGCATTTGCGGTCTGTGCAGAACCGCCGCAGCTTCTCGTCCTTGCGGACGACCTCGCACCAGTGGCCCGCGTGGCACGCGTCGCATACGACCACGAGCTCCTTCCCCCTGGGGTCCTCTGCCAGCCGGACCTGCTCCACGAAGAACCGGACAAAGGCCTCTGCGCTGAGCATGCCCGCGCCGTGCAGGTGCCACGCCCCGATGCTCGCCGGGTCCGCCCGCTGCTGGGCCCAGTCGAGAGCTATCCGCGGAGTGCCGCACAGGCCGAGNATGCTCGCCGGGTCCGCCCGCTGCTGGGCCCAGTCGAGAGCGATCCGCGGAGTGCCGCACAGGCCGAGGCCCTGCGGGGGCTCCTCGAGGCCGTGGCCCGCGTAGTAGAGCACCTTGGCGCCCCAGGGGCTGCCCGTGATCGTGCTCGGGTACCACACCATGTTGAAGAACTGCGCGAGGCCCGCCTTGAACTGCTCCTCCGAGGTCGGCCTGTCGGCGTTGCCGAAGAAGGCAGCGGTGGTCCTGAGGCGCCGGGCCTGCAGCGCGGCGTCGACGCTGTCGTAGTCGCTCTTGGCCCGCGTGGCGTCGACGCAGCGAGCGGCCCCGCTGCCCAGCACGTCGACCGAGCACCAGACGCCCGCGGTGTACCCGGCATCGCAGTACGGCTCCTCCGACATGCCGGCCGTTGCAGTTGTTGTGCGAACAGTGGAGAACAAACAAAATGAACAAACGGACGGAAAAGCCGACTAAAAAGCTGCATTTTGCAGAATCGCCCACGTCACAGAGAAAAGCAGATGCACACGCGTCTCGGGGGGACAACGAGCGAAGAGTTGCTGCTGCTCAGTTGAGGGTGCTGGCGAGTGACTTGGGGCGCGACGTGATGGCCGTGAGGGGCTCCGCGTACGCCCCCTGCGAGAACTTGGCGCGCAGGCTCAGCAGCGCCTCGCTGCACTTGGGGTCCAGCTCCTCCGCCATCGGGTAGCAGATCTCTGTCGTCACGCCGCGGGTCACTTGAGTTGCGATTCACTTTGATTCCCCCGATATGAAATTCAAATTTCGAAATAAATTGAATTAAAAACCAAACTTGTGGGCGCACCGAGGAAGCGGGCGACGGCCTTGGCGGCTGTGAGGTCGACGGCGTCGAGGACGACGGCCGAGCACTCGCCGAGGAGCTGGACGACCCACCAGACAAAGTCGTAGCTGAAGGGGGGCTCGATGCCCGCCATGAGGTGCGACACAAAGGCGCGCACGAGCGAGGGGTCGATGCCCGCGCGCACGAGGCCGTGGGCGGCGGCCAGCACCTGCTTGGCGTAGCCGTTCTGCATCAGCACGATGAGCAGCACGACGGCCTCCTTCTTGAGGTCGAGCAGCTTCAGGAAGTTCTCGGGGCTCTCGAGCTGCAGGAACCTGCTCAGCATCCGCAGCACCTCGGGCCTCTGCCTCTCGTTCTGCTCGATGATCTGCGAGCCCGTGTCAGCAGCGGCCACCAGCAGCACCCCAAGCCCAGCGGCAGGCCCCACTTGCTGGCCCTCGAGCACGTCGGGCAAACAGCACATGACACTTTCTCCTTGCCAGCTCACAGTTGTTCATAGGCAGATTCAGCACTGCGGTGGCTGCGCGATCACCCATGCACAACTCCACAAAGGAACGGGGAGGAGCAAGCACTAAAACCGGCGCTGCAGACAGAAAACCGGAGCAAAACACGCCAAAAAGACACAAAAAGGGAACAAGAACAAGAGAAGCGCAGACACACAGCAGCAGAGCAGCAGCAGCACAGGCGAGGCAGAGACGCACGTCGCGCAGGAGGTCGAAGAAGATGGAGCAGATGTTGGAGGACGAGGAGCCGCCGTGGAACTCGGCGTTGAGGAGGTCGGCCTCGATCCAGTGCAGCAGCCCCATGGCCACCACCGGGTAGCGCAGGCCCCGCTTGAGCGCCGGCAGCCCGTCGTACAGGTCGACGGCCGTCACGCGCCGCGAGCACAGGTGGTGCGCCTCCTTGAGCGCGGCGGCCGTCTCGAGCACGGCGGCCTCGTCCGACGACGTCGCCAGCGCCAGCAGGTGTATGTACTTGGGCGCGTGGGCCTCGCTGACGTACTTGCTGGGGTCGAACACCTCCTTGATCAGCAGCCGCATCAGCTCGTGGTCACGGATCAGCTCGATCGGCGGGTGCTCGGGCTTGGTGTACTCGTTGAACAGCTGCCAGGAGAGAGCAACGACAGTAAATTAGGGTGTGAGAGGGGATAAATAGCGTGTGGGTTATAGACGCTCGGCCTCAGCGCCACGCGCTGCGCTCGGCAATCGCAAACGCGCGCAGTGTCTCCCTGCCCGGCTCTACGAGGCCCGAGGGTCTCAGCCGGGCTGCACCCTCGGGGGCCGAGAAAACCGCCCATCCAGGGACTTTAGGGGAGCAGCGCCCCCAAAATTGCACAAAACGGTGACGCCAGAACAGAAGCGCGGGTGACGCAACTGTGATGACATCACCGGCGCAGGCGGTGCCGGTGAGGAAGATGGCCTTGAGGGAGTCGATGACGGCGCTGTGGGAGCCCGCGCAGCCGAGCAGGAGGATCTGCACGTGGCGGACGTACTGGGCGTTGCGCTCGTGGGCCTCGGCGAAGAGCTCCTGCGACAGCCGCCGCGAGACGGCCGCCGCTGGGCCCCCGGCGTCGCAGAGCGCCCGCAGCAGCACCTGCGTGTACAGGTACGCGTACTCGGTGCGCGTGCAGAGCTTCTGGAACAGCGGCAGGAACTCGTGCAGCTTCTCGTCGCTCTCTGACGTCAGCAGGATCGAGAGAATCTCCGTCAGGATCCTGGAATCTGGGGGTTAACGCGGGCGGGCTGGCGTGGGACACTGTGTGCGCACTGGTTGAAGACACCGAAGTTGGAGCAGGCGCTGCTGAGCGAGGCCAGCTCGGCGCTGTGGCCAGAGTCCGCTGCCATCTGAGGTGACGAGATATTGGGAAAGGGTGCGAAAATCAGTGTTGTTGACGTGGCGGAAGAATTCAGGCTCCCAACGGGCCTTGATCGCGAAGTTGAGCAGGAAGCACGTGGGGTGCTTCTCCGACAGCTCGTACAGCAGCTTGCGCCACCGGGGGCTCTTCATCATCCCGTCCAGCCACGCCGGCGCCTGCACAATCGCGAGACGGCAATCGGGAATCGCAGGGCGCGATATCTCTGTCACGCCACTGGGAGAGATATTCTCTTGATGCGATAACGATCGCGATTCGCGGGGGGTAGAAATCTCCGGGATACCGATGTCGTGTTGAGCGCGGCGTCGGCGCGCGCGGGGTCGAATCGCGCGAGGACGAGTTTGTGCAGCGCGTCCTGCACGGCGCCGGCCGTCGCCTGCGGGCCGCCGGCGCACTCGGAGAGCCACGCGGAGACGGCGTTGGCCATCTGCGCGTAGCCCTTGTACGACGACGAGAGCGCGGCGATGACGGCCGCGGCGCCCGCGGGGCCCGTGCCGGCCAGCGCCTCGCGCATCTGCGAGAACACGCGCGGCTCCATGACGGCGTCCGACTCGCCCAGCGCGGCCAGCGCCGACGCGGGGTCGCGGCCCGGCGACTGCAGCGGGCGCGGGGTCAGAGGTGGGCGCGCGCGGTGGGTGTGCGCTGACGTCTTTGCGCTGCGGCGAGGTCGATACGGACATCCGAGACGGCTGCGCGCGGGGGATGGCGCGGATATCGTGTGTTTTTTTCAATTAGATTCCACGAACAAATCCATACGTCACGGAATATCTCCCCACCCCCCACCGCCAAAAGGCACTTTCGTCGTCGGCGCGATTCCACCCCGCCCGCGCGCTTGTGTGGTGGGAGACTAGGCGTAACCACCCGGGTGGTGTCGTGACCACAAGCGATCGCGCTAGCCCCACCGCGCCCTTCGAGGGTGACCGTAGATTCTCCCCGCGCCCCCTCACGAATCTGCGCAGATTCGCGCCCCGAGTGCCCGAGTCTCCCTCACACACAGACGCGCGCATGGACCTGTCCGCGCTCGTCATCCCCTCGTTCATGGCGCCCCCCGCGTGCGCCCCGCGCGCGTCGGAGCCCCGCGCCCACGCGCCGCCGCAGGACAGGTTCGTCCCGCCCCCGATCTTCGTGCCGGCGGCCGAGCAGCCGCAGGCGGCGGCAGCGGCGGTGCCCGAGCCCTCGGACATGGACGTCGACGCGCACCACCGCACCCCCGCGTGGCCCGCGCCCGGCTGCGTCGTGGAGGTCCCCGAGGAGGAGGAGGAGGCGGGGGGGGCGGCCGAGGGCCCGCGCTACGTGCTGGTGCTGGGCAGCAGGAGAGAGCGCGAGGCGCGCGAGGCCGAGGCCGCGCGCAGGAGCCACAGGAAGCGCAGGCACGCCTCGCACGTGTCGGTCTCGTGCAGCAAGTGCAAGCACACGTCCGAGGGCCCCTTCGACGCCATGCACAGGTGCCCGCGGTGCGCGGCCCGGGCGCAGCGCGGGCCCTTCGACGACGGCGCCGACGAGGGGTCGCCGGCCCTGCCATCGGTGACGCAATTTTCCGCCTTCCTGTTTTGGGGGAGTCGTCCCGCCACGTCAATTTTCGCTTCCTGTTTTGGGTGTCGTCCCCGCCACGTTTGCTGATTCTCCCCCGCCTTCCACAACAGGGGCACAGGGAGAGGGTACCGCACCACCACCACCACCACAGCCACAAGGAGGAGAAGGAGGGCAAGGGCCAGGCGAGCGCGGCGCAGGCGCTCGAGATCCTGAACAAGAAGTGCTCGGACGAGTACGGCCGCAGCTGCTACCTGGTCGAGCACCCGCTCACGGGCGTCGAGTCGTGGGTCCCCGCCCACAAGGTCTCCCTCAAGTCCATCCTCCAGTACGAGTGCCTCCCAGACGTGCGTCACGCGCAGGCATTCCCCCTGGAACATTCCCGGAATTCTCAGTTCCCGTTTACCCGTTCCGCGATCTTTCCCAGAAGGACGGCGGCGCCCCCCGGTGCCTCAACGAGGGCTGCGGCCGCGTGCTGCCCGTGACGTCGGCGTCCAAGTACTGCAGCGCCGCCTGCGGCCTCGAGGTCGCGCGCCTGCGCATCGCGCGGCTGGCCAGCGCGCTGCCGCTGGCGCCGCCCCCGCCGCCCCCGCCGCAGCCGAGCGCTCCCGTCACGTCGCATCGGCAGTGCGAGGCCGAGGCGCGGGCGGCGGTCCAGCGGCTCAAGGGCCTCGCGGGGCAGACGGAGCGCAAGATCCGCGCGCTGGCCGGGGAGCTGGCGCGGCTGGACGAGGCGCTGGAGCAGGCGGCCGCGCAGGAGCCCGAGGAGGCCGAGACGGGGGAGAAGGCGGCGCTGCGCGAGAGGGCTGAGCCCGTGCTCGACTGCATCTCGTGCCTCGACCAGCACCCCGCCTCGCGCCTCATCCGCCACCTCGAGACGTGCTACCGCCACGTGCGTGCCCCCGCGCAGCGCTCGCCGTGGCTGCGCAGTGCGCGGCGGTGTCGTTTGTTTTCTCTCTGCGGTGGATGCGACGTGGACGTGGGCCACTGCGCTGGGCTTCTGCCTCCAGGGCGTTACCCAGGCCGGCCTCGAGCCTCGTGGGGGCGTGCTGTCCCCTGATACGGGCAGGCCCACGAGCCCCGGGGTCTGGGAGTGAGGGAGAGGGCATTTGCAGCTCTACTCCCGTACACTTCGCGCTCTGTTTCATCGCTGCGACGTGGCGCACTTGCGGGCGCACTGCGTGGCCCCCGCCACCTGCGACACGCTCGGGCACACAACCTGCCTGGAGAGAGGGCTCGGTCAGGCAGGCTTCTGGCGCAGGGAGGACGGCGGTGGAGAGCATTTGCAGATTCAATTGAATATTACTGGGGGCCTCGGAAGATGGATTGATTGACTCACCGCTGTGCCTCTGCCGCGCAGAAGGAGACCAAGTCGACGAGCCTGGTGACGGACATGCCGCTCAAGCAGTTCCCGGAGTTCTGCGGCGCCTACGACGCCAAGCACAAGCTCTACTGCCGCCGCCTGCGCTACGCGTGCACCGTCCACCACAAGGCCCCCGCGCAGCGCACCGCCGGCATCTGCGGGTGCCCGCTGCTCGGCGACGACGGCACGCTCTCGCGCGTCTGCAAGTACCCCGCCAAGTGCCCCAAGCACGGCCAGTGGGACGCCGTGTGGCGAGCGACCCTGTCGCAGTCGCGGGCGCTCGAGGAGCGCAGGCTCGCGGACCAGCGCGCAGAGCTGCGCACAGCCCAGGAGGCGCTGGACCACATCCGCCAGCTCGAGCGCGCCGAGGAGGAGAGGCAGGCGGCCGACGTGCTCAGCTCGCTGTCGCTCTTCGACTCGCTGGGGCCTGCGCCCATGCCCCCGCTCTCGCTGGGGCCCCCGGCCGCTGCAGCCCCAGCGCCGCAGTAAGGAGGGAGGGCGTCCGACTCGTTACGCCCAGCAGGTCCCGTGAGTACAGAAATACGCGCTCCTGAAGGTGGCGGTCAGTGCAGGGCAGAGGCAGGGCTGGGAGAGGAACGGAGAGAACAGGCAACAGAGGGAACACAGTCGGGCGTGAGTTTGCATTAGAAATTAGCCATGTTGATGTTGCTCGCGGTGTCGTCCAACTCGTCGTCTTCGTCGTCGTCGTCGTAGGGCATCTGCTGCGACGCGAGCCCCGAGGCCGCGGCGAGGAGCAGGCCGGGCACGGGCACGGCGGCCGCGGCGGCTGCCTGCGGCGGCATGCCCCCCTCGGCGTGCTGCTCGAGGCGGCGCGGGTCAAAGTCGAGCGAGGGCCGCGTGTGCTCGGGTATGTCCATCACGAGGTCCTTGTCCCCGACACGCTCGCCGTCGACGTACTGCCACTGGTCGAACTTCTCCAGGTGGATCTGGTACTTGCCCTCGCCCAGGCGCTTCCAGTCGATCAGCGGCTTGAACTTGGCGTTCCACTGTGCCAAGGGGGGGAGCAGAATCTGCTCGTCAGTACGCTGCTGCTGCTGCTGCTGGCGTGGGGGGAAGGGAGCGTGCGGACCTTGATCTCGCTGGGCAGGTACGACCACCTGGCCTGCAGGTTGCTCGAGCAGGCCTCGTCGACGGCCTCGTACACGGCGATGATCTCGGCGTGGCTCCTCATCAGGCTGTCGGGCGTGGCCTTGTACAGCGGGCTGTGCTTGTCCCTGCGGGGCGCGTGTCACGAGGGGGCGCTGGGGGGCTGGAGGAGGCTGCGCACATGACGTGGACGACGGTCAGGGGGAGCAGCGTGTGCGGGGCGCCGAGGGTCGTGGCACGCCTGCGGGCGCGCATGCAGGAGACGTCGTAGTCGAGGTCGTGGACGCGCCAGACGGCGCTGGAGCTGGGCCCGCCCGTGGCGCCTATCTCCGGGGGCGCGGGCCCGTCCTCGCTCTCGAGGCGGAAGAGGTAGAGCCTGAGCTGCGGGCAGAGCATCTGGTGCCGGCGCGTGCTCACGATGCGGAGCGTGAGGCAGGGCGTGCCGTCGACGACGTACGAGTCGCTCTCGGGGCAGAAGTGGAACGTGGCCTGGTTGATGCAGGCGATCTTGCTGAAGAGGATCGAGCGGGCCATGCGCGAGGGGCGCATGATCTTGGCGTACATGAAGCCGCCGAGGACGGCAAGGTAGACGAGGAAGAGGTACGACTCGAGGCAGACGATCGCGTTGAGGTACGTCGTCACGGGCGCCCAGTAGCCGAAGCCGATCGACTGCCCCGCCTGCACGCTGAAGTAGACGCTGTAGAGCCACACGTTGAGCGTCGACGTCTCGTTGGTCGCCATGTTCGTGATCGCGTCCCTGTGGTAGTACATCTCTGGGGGGGAGCAGGCGTCAGAGATATCTCGGAGATCCCGGAATCCCGGTCTCAATCTCAGATTCCCCACCTGCGAAGATCAGGGAGCCGAAGACGGCGTGCATCATCAGGAAGAGGAGGGTGACGATGCCGAGCATCTTCCACCACATCATGTTCAGGATCGTGTGGAACAGGTCCGACATCGCCAGCTTCCTGTTCGCGGGGAGTTGAATCGGGAACCAGCCATCAGGACGGAATCTGGACATGACGTGTGCGCCATATCTAGATATCTAGATATTGGATTCCCCTGCAGAGGAGAGAGGCACGCACACACGGGTGCCGGCGAGGCCGTCGCGGACGACGTTGGTCTTGTGGGAGCGCTCCCTGCTGATGAGGCGGAAGGTCCTGTGCCTGTCGGGGACGACCATGTGGGAGACCTCGCTGAGCAGCGACCTGCCCAGCGTCGTCACCTGCCCGCGCGCCATGTCCCACCCCTTCTTGGCCGCCTTGGCCTGCGCCCGCGACATCTCCCGCAGCCGGCTGCCCGCCCGCCCGAACTCGTGGCCCCAGTCGTCCATCCCGCCGTGCATGGCGTGCCCGCGCCTCTCCGGGTGGAACGGAAGCGGAAAATAAGCGGCGGCGCACCGGTGGGTGCAGAGAAGAGCTGCTTAGGTTTTGTAGATCCGCGAATCTGCGCCGAGTGCTTTTTCCGCAGCAGATCGTCACGGTGGGAAAAGTGCTGCTGCAGGGCCCGCCCGAACTGACGAGCCCCTCGGGCAAGCGTGCGTGTGGGGGGCAGCCGTGACTGGTTTCCGGAAGGGGCCGGCGGGGTGATTTTTGGGAGGTACTGATTCGCGTTAATCTGCAGAGGAGAATCTCTTGTGACACATCTCTTCCGCAGCGGCGCAGGCACAGCAGCGGCGAGGCCCAGCGGCAGGCAATGCAGGATTCACGCAGAATCTCCATGGCCATGGAGCGGACCCGCAGGGCCGGGCAGAAGGCCATGGAGGTCACCTACAACGAGACCCGGCGCGCCGTCGTCGAGACGCGCAAGGTCGGCGAGAAGGCCGTCAAGCGGACGGTCCACGAGACCAAGAAGGTACCCGGAAAAAACTTGCGCCCGCGGGGGTTCGATCCGCCGACCCCGCAGGCCTCCCTGCCCCCGCCCCCCCACCTGCGCAGGCGTGGAAGGCCGTCAAGGCGCTCGGCATGTCCGCCATCAGCGAGACCATCGCGAGGCTGGCGCCGGACAAGAACAGGACGTTCCGCCTCATCAGCAGGGAGCGCTCGCACAAGACCAACACGGAGCGCCTGGGGCTCTCGGGGGCCCGCCTGAAGATCGCGTTCGGTCCGAGATACCACTTCCGCCTTTTCTCCCAGTGACGTGGCGGGCGATATCCTCATATCCACCCGCAGCCGACCTGTTCCACACGCTGCTGAACATGCCGTGGTGGAAGCTGTTCACGCTCATGACGCTGACGTTCATCGGCACGCACCTGGTGTACGGCACCCTGATGTTCCTGGGTGCGCAGATTCTCCCCCTTCTACCAGAAGATTCCCCTGCCCTGACGGTATCGGGGAAATGGGGAAATGCCTGCGTGACGCAAGCACAGGCGTCTACCAGAACTGCGAGGCCGTCACCATGATCTGCGCCAACGAGGCAGACTGGCTCATGGTCTGGATGCGCTGCCTCTTCCTCAGCGTCCAAGCCGGCCAGTCCATCGGTGCGCATCGCATCGAATCGATCGATCGCCCCTTCATTTCTTGCGCCACATCAGCAGCGTGGAATTGCGGAACTGACGTCACTCCTCCCTCGTGCCAATTCGGATTCGCAATCCGAACACAGGGTTTGGGCTGTGGGCGCCGGTGACGCACTACCTGAACGTGCTGGTGTGCTTTGACGCGTACATCTTCGTGCTGTTCTACGCGGTGCTAGGGGGCCTGGTCTACGCCAAGCTGACGCGGCCGTCGCGGATGGCGCGCTGCATCCTCTTCAGCAAGAGCGCCTGCGTCAACTCGCGGACGTACCACTACGACGCGGCCACCGACACGTACCGCGTCGACGGCACGCCCTGCCTGACGCTGCGCTTCGTGAGCACGCGGCGGCACCAGATGATGACGCCCGTGCTGCGCCTCTACCTCCTCAGGCTCGAGAGCGAGGACGGGCCCAACCCCCCCTCCATCGGCCCCGACGGCGAGCCCACCTCCAACCCCGAGTGGCGCATACACGACCTCGACGTCGACACCTGCGTCATGTGCGTGCCGTGGGCCCCCCCACCCCCCACGGCTTCATTCCCGAATTCATTTCCCCATGTCCAATTCCCATTTCCTGGCCTCGTTTGATTTCACGGGCTGCGACGAATCATTCGATCATCCGATTTGCTACTTGTGAAATTCCTGATTTCGCGAAGCTGGGTGTATCCTGTGATTCCGCTAATCCGTGGTATCCAGAATCCAAATCGCGCGATTTTTTCGGTTGATTTGCATGGCCTGACGACCCCACCCCCAAACAAACGCAAACGGGACAGGACGGGGCGTATGAGGGGGACGACGCTGCCGGCGCCGCACACGCTGCTGCCGATCACGGCGGTGCACGTGATGGACAAGGACAGCCCGCTGTACGGGGCGACGGACGCGAGCCTGGTGGCGTCGCACGCGGAGATCATGGCCGTCTACGAGTGCGTCGACGAGGCCTGCTCGTGCACGCTGCAGGCGCGCTGGTCGTACCTGCCCAGCGAGGTCCAGTGGGGCTGCCGTTTCCGCCAGATCATCACGTGGGACCGCGTGGGCGAGGGCAAGTTCCACGTCGACCTCTCGAGCTTCGACGACTGGGAGTCGCTCGACCGCGACATCCCCATCCCCTCGGCCCCCACGGCCCCCGCCTCCCCGCTGCAGGGCCCCTCCGCCTCGGGGGGCCTCGCAGCGGCAGCAGCAGCGGCCCCGCCGGACCTCAGCAGTGCTGCCGAGGGTCTGGTGGGCGCGGGCATCGCCGCTGCCGCCGAGGTGCCCGACTTTGCGGTGTTCCCCGGCGACGACGTGCGCCCGCAGGCGCAGAGCTTCGCCATCTTCCCCAGCGTGGCCTCGGGGGACGCCTTCGCGCCGCAGGGCGGCGACAGGGCCGACGCGCCGCTGGTATGACAGTGGGCGCGCGCGCCGCTGGTGGGGCGGCGGCGGCGGCAAGCAACTAAACTTATGATTTGTGTTTGGGCGACCCTGCAGCTGACACTCGTCGCCTCCCCTGCTCGGTATCTCTCCCCCCCTCCGGCGCTTCCGAGGCGCTGGCGCAGCATGCGTCTCGCTGGGGCCATGTGTCCTTGACCGACAGCGGGCTCGGACTCGACGCGCAGCCCGAACGAGATGGCCGAGTCGACCAACACCATGTTCGCGGTGACGCCTGCCAGCGCGCCACGGCCGAGCCGTGCTCCCTCCAGCACGAACTTCACCTTGCTGTCGCAGCCGGTGACAGAGACGTAGGCGCCGATCGGGACCAGGCAGAATCGCCCTGGGGCGCTTCGTCTTGAGCTGCGGGAAGCAGCCCCACATGCGCACCCTCCCAGCACGCATCTTGACCGCAGGGAGCGGCTACCCCACAGAGAGGACACGAACAGACCAGCAGCACATGGTCACGCCCGCGGATCACAAGCAAGACGCTCGGGCCCAGGGTAGTCTGCTCTGGGTGTCCAGTGAGGGGCGGCCAAGCGTGGACAGGAGTGGAGGGGGCGCCGGCCCTCTCGCGGTGCCAAGTACACATCAAGNCGAGGCGCGCATCACCGGGATCGAGGCGCGGTCCATCAACACGTCGAGGGGACCCCTGGTGCCCCTGGAGGAAGTCCCGCGCAAGGACGGCCTGCTGCCAAAGACCGACGGCCGACAGTGCTGCCGACCACCAGCTGCGCGAGGGGGTACCGCACGCGGGCCGTCGGTCTGGGGCCGCAGGCCGTCCTTGCGGGGGACTCCTCCAGGGGCACCAGGGCCCCCTCGACGTGTTGAGGGAGCGTGCCTCGATCCCGGTGCGCAATGCAGATGCTGCGCCACCACACGAGAGACACAGCGGCATTGTGTAGTTCAGGGCGCGAATGACCGACTCGGAGACACTGAGCACGTCTGCCGGCTCTTGTTGGACATCTCTGTCCTTCCCTCCATAATTTCGGGAAACAGAAAAATGAGGGCAGATTCAACTGCGGGTCCAAAGGTGATTTGCTGGAGGAGGTAGAAGTATCTTCCTCCTCAATTCCCAGATGAAAACAGGTCCTCAGAATGGCAGATTGCATAACCTTGTTCTTCAGGAATTCCGGAATCTTTTGCATACTGTTCAGGGAGATTGCACTCATTCGTGCTAGCCTTCGCGCCATATCTTGTTAACCTCTGAGTGTGGCCTGTGATTCTGCTCCGTGGTGGGATGTTCTGTTGTGTCCAGAATCCAAATCCCTCAATTTCGATTGATTGTGCAATTGAGGGTGTTGTGCACGCGGTGACTGATGCTTGAAATTGTGAGCCGAGGCCATATGAGAGGACTCATTGTGTGGGTCAAATCGGGCCCACTGATGAGTATCCAAGAATTCAATTGTCACATTTACTTTAACGGCACGTGTTCGAAGAAATTCATTTGATTTTCACGTGCACATCCCAGGGGGAAAGGTTAATCAACAGTTTCGATATCCATAGCCTGACGACCCCAAGCAAACGGGTCATGCCTTTTTCTCCAAATGACAGGCTGAGGCCCTTCTCCCTCGGCCGATACCTGTGCTCATGATATATAGCTGAGTAAAATCAATTTCAGTCGTATGTCTGGGTGGAGAAGGAAAGAGATCTGAAGATCATGATTTGCCATTGAGAGTGTCAATTGTGTTTTCTGTCTCTCACTATCACTGCCTCCCAACATAGCTGATCGTGGGGCATAAGTGAGCCACACCATCTCATCAGTCCCGCGTGTCGCAACAATATGCTTGTTTCCAAAGTAGAGGTGCATAGCAGGGCACCATCATAGCATGCCAGTGGGACATGCGCTCTTGAACGGGAAAAAAGAGAATATCAACTGAAAAAGAACATCCGGCGTCTTTTCGCATTTTTGCTGTCACAAATTTCATCACAATTGTATCACAAGGAAGACAACTCTGTACCGATCGCCTTGAACGTCGGCCGCTGGGAGGGCTGCTGGTCCCAGCACCTGCGCATCAGGTCGACGTACTGGCTGGTGTACGCCCCCACCGCCTTGGGGATGTCGGGCCGCCTGCCCAGCAGGATCTCTCGGGAGACAGTGACCTTGTTCAGGCCCCTGAACGGGACCTCGCACGACAGGATCTCGTTCATGACGACGCCGAAGCTGTACGCGTCCGAGGCCTCCGAGTACGCGCCGCTGCTCAGCACCTCGGGCGCCATCCACGCGATCGAGCCGCACAGCGTGCTGGTCTTGTTTGCTGCCTTGGCTGCCGCCATCCCAAAGTCCGACACCTTCACGTCCATGTTCTTCCCCAGCTGCCAGGGTTGAGTCGGACAGTGCAAAGAGCGGCGGGAAGCGGTGCGTGAGTGACAGCAAACAGCGAGGGGGGATGGCCCCGAGGGACGCACCAGGATGTTGGAGGACTTGAGGTCGCGGTGCACGATGCCGCACTGGTGGAGGAACGCGAGGGCGCTGCAGGTCGAAGCCAGGATGGAGATGCCGCGCTGCCGGTCGATCTGGCTGCTGCTGCCGATGAGCTGCTGCAGGCTGCCCATGTCCATCCACTCGGTCACGATGAACATGCTGTGGGGCTCCGTGCATGCGCCCAGCTGAAGGCGGGCGGGGGGGGGGGAGCTGCCTTGAGCAACACCGAGCGGCGGAGAAGAGAGCCGAAACGGAGGAGCTGAGCGGAGGGCCCCGCACAAAGAGGACGACATTGGGGTGGCGGACTTCGGAGAGGACAGCTATCTCCCGGATCTGGTGCTCCATCTCCGCGATGGAGATGCTGTCCATCTTCTGCCTCAGCAGCTTCTTCACTGCCACGGTCTGGCTCCTCCACACCCTGCGTGCGGTGCGTGCGGTGCGGTGCGGTGCGGTGCATCATTGGCTCAAACATGGAAGGCTTCGCACAACATGGGGAAGGACGGGACCGCACCCCTTGAAGACAATGCCGTAGTTGCCCCTCTCTGCCACCTCCTTGGTCATCTCGACATCCCTGGCTGCGATTGACCACGATGGTGCCACCGTCTTCGAGAACCTCTCGAACAGGTCGGGATCGTGGACAGAGGTGCCCCGATCGTGCGACACATCGACCACAGTGCTGGCATGAACCCCCGGGAACTGGCGCTCAAGGCCAGCGACGGTGAAGTCGAAGAGGTCCTCGGGCTGTGCGATGCCCTGGAGCAGCACCGGGCCGATGCAGTGCAGCTTACCGAGCTGGGCGAGAGCCTCCTTGTCCTGCTGCACCTCGTGAGCTGCTGCATGGCTCAGGACAATCTGCCCGCCCATGGCCGTCGATGTCACACGCGTGGCCTTGTTTATGCAGGGATCAATGAAGCCGGCGGATTTCCATTGTGAGTTGCAGAATGAGTCTGTTGTAGTCATCGATGTCCTCGCTTCACTTGCATGCGGCCTCTCGACCTCGGGTTCGCCATAGTGGATTCCCATGCGCACACGCAGCCCCCTGAACTGAATTGCATCCCCTGGACGTTTTGAAGTCAGTGCAAGTGGGGGTGAGTGAGGAGATGCACCGTTCATCACGCATCTGCAGGACGGGAACTCGAGCAGTGAAGGGTTCCATTTGACGTGCACTAGAGAAAGCTGTGCGTCGGCGCAGAACCGAATGGCATCGGTAGCTGCCTGGAATGCGATCAGGAAGGCGTCGCCCTGCGTCATGACCTCGTATCCGTTGTGGCGACGCAAGGCAGCACGCATAGCATCGTGGTGCTGATAGAGTGCCTCCTTCATCAACTGTGCATTCCATTCCCACAGCTCTGTCGACTGCTGGATGTCTGCACGAGGAGATGAGCAATTACCCGTGGGAGAGTCGATGCCGAAATTAATTGAGCACCTGTGATCACAATTGCCATCCACCCCGTTGGGGCAGGCTTCTCGACGCTGTTCTCCTTCTCGGCCATCTGGGAGGCTGTGATTCGCCTGCCGGGTCCGTGGATGAAAGAAGTCTCACAATGAGCGGGCTGAGGAGCTCCGATGCCTTGTTGAGATCACCAAGGACCTCCGAGAACTCTGGTCGAGCGTCGGGGGACGCATCCCAGCACTGCCCCATCAGCTCACGCAGTGGATGGACCTTCTCGAACTCGGGGCCCACCTCTGGACGACAGTTCTTCTCTGCCACGTATGAGGACACCATCGCAGGGTTCATGTTCTTGTACGGAAGCTCGCGGGTCACTGTCTCCCACAGCATCACGCCGAACGCGTACACATCGCTCTTGGTCGAGAACGTCCCGTGGTTGATGATCTCCGGGGCAGACCACAGCAGGCTGCCCAGCACGGAGTCATCGCTCTGTGTTGTCAGACTGTGGTGCTTGTGCTCGATGACGGTGAGCCCAAAGTCGCACACCTTGGCCTGCATGCTTGCTGCCAACTGCGTGGACACACACGAGTTGGAATGGACGATGAGGAGGAGAGCTCACGAGGATGTTGGAGCTCTTGAGGTCGCGGTGGATGATCGGGGGGTTGCTGCCGTGCAGGTACGCCATCCCAGACGCAATGTCGCTGAGAATGCTGATCTTGAGGCCGGTGCTCATGGGCATCGCCTTGTCCGCGAGCACATCCAGCAGCGACCCGTTTTGAATAAACTCAGTGACGATGGTGAGTGCCTCACTAGTCTTGGCGTAGCACATGAAGAGCAGCAGGTTGGGATGTCTGAGCGACTTCATGATGGACACCTCCTGCAGCAGCTTCTCCTCATCTATCTCCTCGTTTTGCCGGATGGGGATGACCTTGGCAGCCACCTCTGTGCCTCTCCACTGCGCCCTGTCACGTGATTCACGGATGGCTGTTAGGCTAGGCCTTGTAACACGTGTTACGTACTGGTAAACAGCACCGTAGCTTCCATGGCCCATCTCCATCCCGATCTTCAACTCCTCGGGGTACACACAGTACGAGTGCTTGTCCGATTCGATCTGGTTGTACATAGTTCAGTGAGTTGCGCTACCCGCCGGGCCCGTTTGAGTACCCTGAGAAGCAATTCGGCCTGGACGCGGCGCTGGCGCCATAGGAGGGCTCCAACTCCAGCTACCGCGATAGCCAGAAACGCCATGCCCCCGACAACGCCTCCGACGATGTATGGGGCGATGCTGCTCCCGCTGGTTGGCCAACCAGAGGACCACGGGGCATGGCTGGGGTCGATCACGACGCCGTTGCCAACCGTCCAGTTGCCGATGGCCGCGAGGTTGTCTTCGCCCTGGACCCACCTGAAGATCGTGTTTTTGGCGTATCGGTCCCCGTTCTCGTCGAACGACACGTGGCCGGTGGCACCCTGGTACTCCAGGGAGATGAGGGTGGAGTAGAACAGCGACCCGTTGTGGGGGTCCTGGCCTGCCGCGATGATCTTCTTCATGGTGAGCACCCACGCCAGCCCTGCGTCGTACTCGAACAGCGAGTAGAAGGGGCTCAGCAGCCTGTCCTCCTTCATGTACTTGAACAGACCTGCTGTGTACCTCTCTGTCACAGAGGTCCAATCTACAGCGGTGGACACTGCCATGACGATGGTGTTGTTGGCAATGGCCTCGGCCAGCTCTGCAGTGGTTACCCTGAGACAACAGGTTCCACCGAGGCTCGCAGAGGCGGCAGGGAGCGGGGGCGCACGTGGGTAGAGCTGCGCGATCGAGGAGAGGGTGGGGTACGTGGTGAGGCCGTTGCCGAGGATCCACGCATACGGCTTCTGCAGCATCCCCATGAGGCGTGCCTCCTCCAGCATCGGCAGGCAGGTCAGGGAGGCGCAGTACACCACGATCGCCTCTGGCTTGGCAGCTCTGATCTGCTCCAACTGCGGCTCACAGGCGCTGTGAGTGTGAGAGAGCCCCCAACGGCGCGAGGGCCGGCGGGGGGAGGAGGGAGGGAGTGCTCACGTAGGAGTGGTAGAATCCGTGGGGGTTTGTGGAGGCCACGGGGAAGTAGACCACGCTCGCGATCTCGATGGGCGGCGTCGCACGGGCAGCGTAAGTCACGAGCTTCTGTAGCCCGCCCTGCCCGTAGCTGTCGTCGTTTCCGATGCCGGCGATCCTCGTGATGCCGTACTTGGAGAACATCTGCACCATCGCCAGGCTCTGCCCCCGTTCCCCATTGTCAGGGCGTCTCCCGGCACCTGTCTCGTGTGTCGTGCGCTTGTTCTTTCGTGTTCTCCTGATCGTGTGCTCGTGTGTGTGAGGGTCTCACGCTAAGGGCCAAAGACGAGCAGACGCGCATGAAGCGAGGGTACTTGGCCTTGTCGCTGAGCATGGGGCTCGTTGCCTGGGCCGAGATGACCGGAATGCCGCTGGAGGTGAGCCCCGGGTGAGTGGCGTTGCCATCGAGCAGCGCCATGGTCACGCGGCTGCTATCACCCCCGATGACAGCCACAACGGGGATCCTGCTGAACGTTGCTGCTGCCACGGGCGCCAAGCTCTGTTAGGGTGCTGGTGAGTCACTGTTTCCTGTGTGGTTCTCTTGGGACACTCCAATTACTCTTTGCTTCATGAAATAAGCGATAAGAGCGCACCGCGAGGCTGCTGTCATCGAAGAGGACCAACGAGACGTTGTAGGGACCCAGTTCGCCTGCCTCCAGTGCCTCTGTGAGGGCCATGCAAGCCGACATTGTCATCTGCACGGAAGAAGAGCAGCATCCTGTTGGTAACACTGCCGCGAAGCCCACTGGGGGGCCTACCTCGAGGTTTATGTCAATCTTCAGTGAATAGAGGATGCCGACAACGAGCGTCCCATCCGGTGGGTGCGCTGATGCGTTTTGCGCCAGAAGCTTGCACGGGGTCGTGGACCAGTTGTACGGCGTCACCAGGGCGGCCTGTGGGCGGGATTGAGTGCGCGCAGAGACGCCGTGAAGGCGCACGCCAACGGCCACAAGAGTGAGCAGGCAGGACACCACAAGCTGCATTAAGGGGGTCACGATGCGGAATGAGTTCAAGAGAAAAAGGAGGCAAAATAATAACCGTGCGTTTCTGGTCGGGCGAGAGGGCAGATTCATGATTGCCATGAGGGGGAAGCAGAACCCACTGTGAGATTGCATCACCGCGAATAGAGGCCTGCACAGGCGTCCGCAGACAAACAACCCACAATTAGTTTCCCTCCAGCCTGTGGTGTGCGAGCGGGGTCGTCTGCGGCTGTGCCAAAGAGGGCTCCTGTTAGGACGATATTCTCAGAGATAGTATCCTGTTGCTCTTTTTGGGGTGCGCTTTCCGTTCTCTCAAGCACTCGGTCAGAAAAGTGCATTTCAGAGTACACACTCGTCCAAGCACGCTCATTTCAATTCACGCAGCCCCGATGAAGCTCGCCCTCTTCCTCTTCGTGTTGGCCGCTGTCGCTGTGTGCCCCTCTCCCCAGCGCCGTATCGTTCTCACGACGCCGCCCCACAGGCCGCCCTGGCGACGCCGTACAACTGGTCCGCGACGCCGTGCAAGCTCCTGGCGCGCAACGCATCAGCGCGCCCACCGGACGGGACACTCGTTGTCGGCATCCTCTACTCGCTACAGATCGATATCACGCTCGAGGTAACTACTGCCGTGGTGGCTTCGCGGGCGGAGTAGCTGACAGGATGCTGCCTATAAGCGCAGATGACCATGTCGGCTTGCATGGCCCTCACAGAGGCACTGGAAGCAGGCGAACTGGGTCCCTACAACGTCTCGGTGGTCCTCTTCAACGACTACAGCCTAACGGTGCGCTCTCAACGAGCCCAAGGGCAGCCTGATGTCCTCCACGAATCGCACAACACTCGTTATGGAGTGAGGCGGCTCCAACGAGAACTGCTCAGTAATAGTTGCTCGTCACCACGTGAACAGAACATGGCGCCCGTGGCAGCAGCAACGTTCAGCAGGATCCCCGTTGTGGCTGTCATCGGGGGCGACAGCAGCCGCGTGACCATGGCGCTGCTCGATGGCAACGCCACGCACCCGGGGCTCACCGCCAGCGGAATTCCGGTCATCTCGGCCCAGGCAACGAGCCCCATGCTCAGCGACAAGGCCAAGTACCCTCGCTTCATGCGCGTCTGCTCATCACTGGCCCTCAGCGTGAGACCCTCGCACACGAGCACACGAGCACAATGGGCGCACAGGCGCCGGGAGAGGCCCTGACAACGGGGAACGGGGGCAGAGCCTGGCGATGGTGCAGATGTTCTCCAAGTACGGCATCACGAGGATCGCTGGCATCGGAAACGACGACAGCTACGGGCAGGGCGGGCTCCAGAAGCTCGTGACTTACGCTGCCCGTGCGACACCGCCCATCGAGATCGCGAGCGTGGTCTACTTCCCCGTGGCCTCCACAAACCCCCACGGATTCTACCACTCCTACGTGAGCACTCCCTCCCTCCTCCCCCCGCCGGCCCTCGCGCCGTTGGGGGCTCTCTCACACTCACAGCGCCTGTGAGCCGCAGTTGGAGCAGACCATAGCTGCCAAGCCAGAGGCGATCGTGGTGTACTGCGCCTCCCTGACCTGCCTGCCGATGCTGGAGGAGGCACGCCTCATGGGGATGCTGCAGAAGCCGTATGCGTGGATCCTCGGCAACGGCCTCACCACGTACCCCACCCTCTCCTCGATCGAGATGGTCTACCCGCGTGCGCTGCCCACCAACACTCGCTTGCACTGTTGTCTCAGGGTTACCACTGCAGAGCTTGCCAAGGCCATTGCCAACAACACCGTCATCATGGCGGTGTCCACCGCGGTTGACAGGACCCCCGTGACAGACAATTACACGACAGGTCTGTTCAAGTACATGAAGGAGGACAGGCTGCTGAGCCCCTTCTACTCGCTGTTCGAGTACGACGCAGGGCTGGCGTGGGTGCTCACCATGAAGAAGATCATCGCGGCAGGCCAGGACCCCCACAACGGGTCGCTGTTCTACTCCACCCTCATCTCCCTGGAGTACCAGGGTGCCACCGGCCACGTGTCGTTCGACGAGAACGGGGACCGATACGCCAAAAACACCATTTTCAGGTGGGTCCAGGGCAACGACAATCTCGCAGTCATCGGCAACTGGACGGTTGGCAACGGCGTCGTGATCGACCCCAGCCATGCCCCGTGGTCCTTGTCTTCCTCCACTTCACATGCTGGTGGGAGCAAAATGGTCTCGTACATCGTGGTTGGAGTCTTCGTTGGGGCAGTAGCCATTTTAACCTTCGCTGGAGCGGTGGCTGGAGCGTTCCTGTGGCGTCAGCGCCACGCTCAGGCCGAATTGCTTCTCAGGGTATTCAAAAGGGGCCCCACAGGATGTTCTCTCTCACCAACAGAGTGTGCTGTTATGCCACACAGATCGAGTCAGATATGAACTCATACTCTGTGAACCCCGAGGAGATGAAGATCGGGAGGGAGATGGGCCATGGAAGCTACGGTGCTGTTTACCAGTACGTCGAGGCTTCACTCGGATTATATCTACAATACTCGAATCACCTTGGCACAGGGCTCTGTGGAGAGGGACAGAGGTGGCTGCCAAGGTCATCCCCATCCGGCAGAGTGAGAAGATAAACGAGGAGAAGCTGCTGCAGGAGGTGTCCATCATGAAGTCGCTCAGACATCCCAACGTGCTGCTCTTCATGTGCTACTCCAAGACCAGCGAGACGCTCACCATCGTCACCGAGTTCATGCCCAACGGATCGCTGCTGGATGTGCTCGCGGACAAGGCGATGCCCATGAGCACCGGCCTCAAGATCAGCATTCTCAGCGACATTGCGTCTGGGATGGCGTACCTGCACGGCAGCAGCCCCCCGATCATCCACCGCGACCTCAAGAGCTCCAACATCCTCGTGAGCTCCCCCCCTCATCGTCCCTTCCAACTCGTGTGTGTCCACACAGTTGTCGGCGAGCATGCAGGCCAAGGTGTGTGACTTTGGGCTCACCGTCATCGAGCACAAGCACTGCTGCGCAACCAAGCAAAGCGATGGCGCTGTGCTGGGCAGCCTGCTGTGGTCTGCCCCGGAGATCATCAACCGCGGGACGTTCTCGACCAAGAGCGATGTGTACGCGTTCGGCGTGATGATGTGGGAGACAGTGACCCGCGAGCTGCCATACAAGAACATGAACCCTGCAATGGTGTCCTCATACGTGGCAGAGAAGAACTGTCGTCCAGAGGTGGGCCCCGAGTTCGAGAAGGTCCATCCACTGCGTGAGCTGATGGGGCGGTGCTGGGATGCGTCCCCAGACGCTCGACCAGAGTTCTCGGAGGTCCTGGGGGACCTCAGCAAAGCATCGGAGCTCCTCAGCCCGCTCATTGTGAGACTCCTTTCATCCACACGGACCCGACATGTGACTCATCGCCTCAGATGGCCGAGAAGGGGAACAGCTTCGAGAAGTCAGTCCCAACGGGATGGATGGCAATTGTGATCACAGGTGCCTCACTTCATTTCCCGATTTACTCCCTTCTAAACAAGTGCTCATCTCTTCATGCAGACATCCAGCAGTCGACAGAGCTGTGGGAGTGGAATGCACAGTTGATGAAGGAGGCACTCTATCAGTACCACGATGTTATACGTGCTGCATTGCGCCGCCACAACGGATACGAGGTCAGGGTGCAGGGCGACGCCTTTATTCTCTATTTTCAGGCAGCCACCGATGCCCTTCGGTTCTGCGCCGACGCACAGCTTGCTCTGGTGCACGTCACATGGAACACTGCTCTGCTTCAGTTTCCGTCCTGCAGATGCGTGATGAACGGTGCATCTCCTCGCTCTTCCTTTCTCTGAATATTGAACGTCCAGGGGATGCAATCCAGTTCAGGGGGCTGCGTGTGCGCATGGGAATCCACTATGGCGAGCCCGAGGTCGAGAGGCCGCATGCAAGTGAAGCGAGGACATCGATGACTACAACAGACTCATTCTGCAGCTCACAATGGAAATCCGCCGGCTTCATTGATCCATGCATAAACAAGGCCACGCGTGTGACATCGACGGCCATGGGCGGGCAGATTGTCCTGAGCCATGCAGCAGCTCACGAGGTGCAGCAGGACAAGGAGGCTCTCGCACAGCTCGGTAAGCTGCACTGCATCGGCCCGGTGCTGCTCCAGGGCATCGCACAGCCCGAGGACCTCTTCGACTTCACCGTCGCTGGCCTTGAGCGCCAGTTCCCGGGGGTTCATGCCAGCACTGTGGTCGATGTGTCGCACAATCGGGGAACCTCTGTCCACGATCGCGACCTGTTCGAGAGGTTCTCGAAGACGGTGGCACCATCGTGGGCAATCGCAGCCAGGGATGTCGAGATGACCAAAGAGGTGGCAGAGAGGGGCAACTACGGCATTGTCTTCAAGGGGTGCGGTCCCGTCCTTCCCCATGTTGTGCGAAGCCTTCCGTGTTTGAGCCAATGATGCACCGCACCGCACCGCACCGCGCGCAGGGTGTGGAGGAGCCAGACCGTGGCAGTGAAGAAGCTGCTGAGGCAGAAGATGGACAGCATCTCCATCGCGGAGATGGAGCACCAGATCCGGGAGATAGCTGTCCTCTCCGAAGTCCGCCACCCCAATGTGGTCCTCTTTGTGCGGGGCCCTCCGCTCAGCTCCTCCGTTTCGGCTCTCTTCTCCGCCGCTCGGTGTTGCTCAAGGCAGCTCCCCCCCCGCCCGCCTTCAGCCTGGGCGCATGCACGGAGCCCCACAGCATGTTCATCGTGACCGAGTGGATGGACATGGGCAGCCTGCAGCAGCTCATCGGCAGCAGCAGCCAGATCGACCGGCAGCGCGGCATCTCCATCCTGGCTTCGACCTGCAAGCGCCCTCGCGTTCCTCCACCAGTGCGGCATCGTGCACCGCGACCTCAAGTCCTCCAACATCCTGGTGCGTCCCTCGGGGCCATCCCCCTCGCTGTCTGCTGTCACTCACGCACCGCTTCCCGCCGCTCTGTGCACTGTCCGACTCAACCCTGGCAGCTGGGGAAGAACATGGACGTGAAGGTGTCGGACTTTGGGATGGCGGCAGCCAAGGCAGCAAACAAGACCAGCACGCTGTGCGGCTCGATCGCGTGGATGGCGCCCGAGGTGCTGAGCAGCGGCGCGTACTCGGAGGCCTCGGACGCGTACAGCTTCGGCGTCGTCATGAACGAGATCCTGTCGTGCGAGGTCCCGTTCAGGGGCCTGAACAAGGTCACTGTCTCCCGAGAGATCCTGCTGGGCAGGCGGCCCGACATCCCCAAGGCGGTGGGGGCGTACACCAGCCAGTACGTCGACCTGATGCGCAGGTGCTGGGACCAGCAGCCCTCCCAGCGGCCGACGTTCAAGGCGATCGGTACAGAGCTGGCTGCCATGTGAGTCCATTGTGTTGAAAAAGGCAGATGTATGGAATTTGTTCGTGGTCCTCTCAAAGAGTGCTTTGTGGGCTTAGGGAAAGGAGGGGCGCTAGTGTGAACCCATCTTTTGTCGTTTAATCAGAGGTTCTCCTCCTTCCTGGCGAGAATGAACTCGTCTTCACTCCACTGGACCCCTGAGTCTGTTCAGCCGGGAAAGAGCAGTAACTGTGCCCATACTCTGAGAAGAGGAGACCGCATTATCAATTACGCCAACTCCATCAGCTCCAATGTTCCACAGTATCCGCACCCCATTGGCCGTTGGGATGAGGAAAAGAACGTTCTCTGGAATAAGCTCGACTCTCTGGCCCGGGTGGCATAAAACGATCACCACGTGCCTCGTGCTTTGAGTGAAGGGAGGGAGGGTGAGTAGAAAACTAGGTGACGTGTGTACCAGTCCAGCGAGTGGTAGGCTCCATCCAGGAAGCGGCCATTGTGCTGGCAGATGCCACAGCTGCACCCCGCCTCGTGGCTCTCCTTCACCTCGGATTCTGTTGCCCTCAAGAACTCGATGAGCCACTGTGCAGGCGGGGTCAGTTGCACTGCATCCGAGCACGTGCGAGACCTTGCACTCGCCGTTGATGTAGTAGTCACAGTGACCAGTGACTCCCACGATGGCACCGACCTGCGGGAGAACGTCGTTCCCGCTGGGGAGCAGTGCGACAGCCAATGGGCCCCACAGTTCGGACCATGCAGACTCCAGGAGCCTGCCATCGGGGCCAACGCAAGTGGATTCGCAGAGCTGGGTGGCCTCGATGGGACGCAGTGAGTCTAGCACGAAATCACGGAAGGAAGGCAGAGCTATATCGTCCACGGGCCTGAGTGCCGCCCACACCTTGATTCGCGCGACAGTACGTATGAGACCCGACATGAATCTAATGACTGTGGCGAGTATGTCAGCACTGAGTCCGCAACAGAGCCGAGCGCACAATGGGTGTCAATGCCCTCGACAGTGAAAATGCCAGCACGAAGGAGGCCCTTCACCTCGTCGAGATAACGCCGCTGCCCCAGCTCCCACACGGTCACACGCTCCAGCCGGTCCACCAAGCGGAGAAGCCTGACGATCTGCAGGAAGCATCAGGGGAATGAGAAATACTCAAAGACGATCAGAGGGCCAGGCCACCTTGGGCTGGCCCGAGAGGTCGCTCAGCACATCGAACAGGCGCAGCCCTGCCATGGCGCTCGCGCAGCCGTGTGAGACCAGCAGGCTCTCTGGGCGGGTCCTCAGGCGGTCGGGCCCGCTCGGGGCGTCGTACTGCGCCTTGAGGTGGTCCAGCGAGGCGCGTGCGAGGCCAGGGGAGCCGCAGGACCACGCAAAGGCCGCTGCCCCTGCGGACTCTGAGCTCTGCGAAGCCCAGCAGCCGAGACAGCGCGCAGCAGTCCTCCCTGGAGAACAGCATGTCTGCGGGGCCGAGCTCGGCACCCCACACAAAGCTCGAGTACGACGGCCTGATGCCGCACCTCCCATAGACCGTGGCACAGATGACCTGCTCACACAGCACAGGCGTGCGTGGTCAGCGAGCACCAGCCAAATTCCGAGAATTCTGTGACTCAGCGCAGGCAAATTCTCAGGAAGGTCCCCCTGGTGAACAGACGTGGGCCTTGGACGCCCTGTCGCCCAGCATGGTCTTGATCGCGCGCCACAGCAGGTGCTCGGGGTCGCTGCAGGCCGTGTCCCCCTGGTCGACGAGGTAGAGCACGCGCTCGGCGGCTGCAGCGCAGGACCAGAGCCACCTGTCCCACGAGAGAGCAGTGGCGGCAGCAGAGGCGTCTCCCTGCCTCGCCTGCTGCAGGTTGGGGCTCGCGACGTACACAGCCTGCAGAGGGCACCTGAGCCGGTCGGCTGCTGCAGGGCCAAGGGGGCAGAGACAGCGGACCCGCGAGAAGGGGGTGTTGCCCCGGGCAACGGTGTTGACCAGGTTGCAGAGCAGGGCTGTCGTGCCCGACATGGGTGGGGCCCTGTGGGGCAGGGAGGCGCACGTCAGCCCACGTGGGTGAGGGAGGGGGAGGCCACACCGCACGAGAACGATCCGGCGGTGGAACGCCAGGTCCAGCACGCGCTCGACAAGGGCTGTGCGTGGCAGGTGGTGCACGGGGTCCTTGCCCTCGTAGGACTGAGGCACAGACGACCCCGCTGCCTGCATTCTGACGGAGTTGACGAGGCGAAAGAGAGAGGGAGTGAATCTGAAGAATCTACTCTCGGGCACACAATTGTGTGCGGTACAGAGAGAAAAAGGACCAACTGACAGCCACAGACCACAATTTTTATCGGCACGGCACGAAGATGGGGTTCATGAAGCACATGATGAAGGGTACGCACAGACCACGCTTCCCTTGCGTGCCCCTCACACAGAGGCCCCTGCTCACCCTCCCGTGCCGGCGCAGAGATGACGGGGGAGGCGGCAGCCAAGCGGCACGAGAAGGAGCTCAAGATGCAGTACAAGTACGGCCACCACTGCTGCCCCGGCCCCGTCGTCGTCGCCCCCGTGGCCCTCCCCATGCCGCCCCCGCCGCAGCAGCCCTTCTACGCGGCCCCCTACGCGGCCCCTGTCTACGCCCCGCCGCCGCCGATGATGGTGGCGCCCCCCGTGCCCGTCTACGCTCAGCCCATGCCCCCCATGATGCCCCCTGTGATGCCCAGGACCCATGATGCCGGCGCCCTACTACGCGGGCGAGCCAGCGTACGCGGCAGGGTGCCCGCCCGGGTGCGGGCCGGTCTACCCCCCGCCGCCGTATTACTGAGAAACGCGAAACACACGCGCGCGTGTGCCATTTCGGGCGCCCCCTTCTGGGGGGCCGAAGTGGAAACATGCGTACCGTGTCCCGGCACACCCCTCAAAGGGCACGGATGACTTTTAAAAAGTTGTGAAATGGTCTCATGGTGTAGTGGCATCACATCGACTTGACGTGTCGAGGGTTCCAGGATCAATACCTGGTGGGACCATTTTTTTGTGATTTTTTTTGCTCAACCTCTCTCTGTGTTGCGGTCCTGAACACCTTGGTTCCCTCTGCAAGTCCCCCCAAGGGCCATACGTAATCCCGAAAGCCAGCTGGTTGTTTGGCTGACGTCTTTGCCCCGAATCAATTGCGGGTTCTGTGCTGCCCTCAGGTGGGCGCGGTGCTGCCCGCGCTGCCGCCCCGCATCTCGCCCACGAGGCTGTCGATGCGTGCGCGCACCTCCTGCAGCACCTGCGCCACGCGCTCCGAGACGGCGACGCGCTGGCGCTCGAGGCTGCCACGCGCCTCCTTGACGGCGCGCTCGCCCCCGTCCACCGCCTCGGCCACCAGCTCCTGGCTCCTCGCGTACGCCCCCGACAGCGCCGCAGCGCCCCTGGCCCGCGTGCTGGACAGGAACGCCTTGAGCTCCACGAGCTTGGCCTCCAGGACGTCCGTCAGCCCCACAGCGCCCCTCTCCTGTGCGGGGAGCGGAAAGTTGGACGGCTGTTGACGTGGAGGTACACTTTTCCTCCGGTGGAGATCGGCGGATATCGGACCTTGAGCAGGGACGCCAGGCGGGCAATCTCGTTGTTGCGGTCCTCGAGCTCGGACGTGAGCTTCTCGATCGTGGCCTCGGCCTCCTCCACCTCGTGGCCGGCCTCGGCCTCACCCAGCCCCGACTCGACCGACGAGCTCCTGCTGACCTTGGCCTCGTCGCCCTGCGCAGCAATTGATATTGTGAGGGGAGGATGGCGGGAAATATCGCGGGGGGGGGCTTATTTTCGAGATCGCGCGCGCTGATTATCGCGATATCGGGATTCGGGGGGAAGCGCACGTGCAGGTGGTGGAGCTCGCGGCGGGTCTCGTCGATGCGGCGCGCGATCTGGACCTCGACCCGGCGCATGATCTCGAGCTCGTGGGCGATCCTCGACTCGTCGTCGGGCTCGGCCCTCGTCGCGGCGTCGATCAGCATAGCGGCCGCCTGCGGTGTCCGCGGGTTTGCGATTTTCCCCGCCGGGTTTTTCAGCTCCGCGGGTCGGGTCTCAATTGAATTCGGAGCCCCGGAGCCCAAAGAGTACCTTGTCCGCATCGCCGCGCGAGTCCACGACCGCCCTGTGGACGTCGGCGGGGTCGAGGCTGGTGAACACCTCGCCGAGGTTCTTCTCGATCGCGCTCTGGTCTCCGGACATTTCTTGTCTCGGCGCCGGCAAAATACAGCACAACGGATTCGCCGCCTTGATTCCGCGAATCCCGCGGATGACGTTGACGGCACGAATCCGCCCCTGTCCCCAAGATTTTACTCCACGGCAGCAGGCAGGCAGCAGGGGAAGCGGAGCGTTCATACATCCTATCCTCTTCGGGGGTTCCGATGCAGCGCAGACCCAGCAAGGGCCGCAGACAGAGGGGCAGCAGCAGCACAACCAACAACGCCTCGGGGCCAATCACACAAACGGGTAGTAGTAGTTTCTGGGGAGCGGGAGGGGTAACGAGACAGACAGCGAGCAGCAAAGCATCCTAGTCCGACATCGTGCGCAAACAGGTGGTCCCCCGCACGGCAGCCTCCACGCGCAGCCCTCCCCGCGCACTCGGGGGAGGGCGGCGGGGCGGCGGCGGCAGCAGCAGCCTCCCGCCGCGCCGAGCATCAGCGCCTCTTGTGCGACGACCTCCGATCCGGCGACCGCGACCTTTGCAGCGCGACAACAAGCAAACGGACAACAACGACAAGCGAGCGGGGTCAGAACACGCCAGAGAGCGGCAGGCGGGCAGGCGGGCAGGCAGCAAGCAGCGGGGCCCAAGGGCGGCACTCCCCCACGCAGAGGGGCAACGACAGAGTCAGGGGCGGCAGCAGGGCGGCGAGGTACCTTGCGCGCCGGTCGGCGCTCCTCCCGGGGCTGCGCCCGCGCCCGCGGCTCCTGCTGCGGCTCCGCGACCTGCTGCGGCTCCTGCTCCTCCCGTGCCCGCGCCCGCGGCGCCCGGGGCTCCTGCTGCGGCTCCGCGACCTGCTCTTGCGCGGCGCCGCGCCGGGCATCGGCGGCTGCGCGGCGGGCTGCACGTACTGCGGCCCCTGCGCGTACATCTGCGGCCCCGGGGCCACGTACGCGCCCCACGCGCCGTACTGCTGCGCCGCCTGCTGCTGCGGGACGGGCAGGGCCACGGGCACGGGCACGGGAACGGGCGAGGGCTGCTGCTGCTGCTGCTGCTGCGCGAGCTGCACGGCCGCGGCGGCCGCGGGGTTGCCGTGGATGCGGTGCCACTCGCTGGCAGCGCCGACGCCGTACTTGGCCTCGTACTCGGCGAGCTTCTGCTGGTACTCGCGCTGCTGGCGCTCCCAGTCGGCGTAGCAGCTCTGCCACGCGCGGTAGCTCTCGTCGTCGACGGCCACCGCGGCGCCGTTGGGGCCCACAGGGACCAGCTGGGGATTTCCGGGATTCACTCGCCCGGGAGATTCTTGCTGCTCGTGAATCTCCGAGATTCGCGACCCCCGCCGGTCGTGCGAGTCGCCTCGGTGGTGACGTGGCGACAGCGACGACGGCGGCGGCGGCGGCTGCTGCTGCTGGTCGGCCGCGGCGGCCACCGGCGGTGATCGGCTGTGCGAGCGGTCTTGTCGGTGCGCCGGCGAGCCGTGCGGCCTCGCGACCTGGGCGCCCTCGTCGGGCACGTAGTCGTCATGCCTGCGCCACATCAGAAGCAATTCCGCCGCGGCACAAAGGCACACAACAAGCGCGTCCAGAAGATATTGCGTGGATACCAACAAATATCCTCCCTCCACTCATTGAATCGCAATCAACTGATTCCCCCTGCGAACCTGTCGGGCCCTCTGCGCTCGTCGGCGTAGCCCATCGAGATCGGCTGCCCCATGATGCGGTACCCCTCTGTGCGTGTGTCAGCTGCTGGCCCCTGCCCCCCTGCCCCCTGCCGTGCTGTGTGTGGCGCACCCATCTTGTTGAAGGCAGCGCGGGCGTCCTCGAGGCTGCCGCGTGGGTGTCCCCCGTCAGTCAGTGCCACGCCTGACGCAGAGGGAACGCACCTGTCGAACTCCACAAAGCCGAAGCCCCGCGCCAGCCCGCTCTTCTTGGCGACGGTCGTCCGCTTGATCCGCCCAAAGTGCTTGAACTCGTTGCTGCGCGGGCCGCCGCCGGGCGGAGGAGGGGAGCGCGGGGGAGGGAGGGCGCCGCGCAGAGGGGAGATATGCCGCGATATTAAAATCTTTGCGCTGCCGCGAAGTTTGCGCGCGGCGCCGCCGCGGCGCGGAGGCCGGCCCCCGTTTTGCTGCGCGCGCGGGGTACGGCGGCGCGCGGCGTTTTTTAATTGTTTTTCTCTGTGCAGTGCGTCGATTTGAAAAATAAAATAGCGCGCGCGAATCAGGGAGTGGGCGGTGGGCTGGGCGGCAGGGGCGGGAGGGCGCACAAGAGGTCCTCGGGCTGGGCCTTCTCGCTGAGGTGGCCCACGTAGACCACTCGCGTCGGTCGTGTCGACATAATCCCCAACAGGCCACGAAAAGGGAAAAAAAGCGGGGCACGTTGACGTCACTGCGCGCACAATCTCCCGCGAGGCACAGAGCACAGCAGAGCAGCGGGGGCCCCCGAGGCCAGACGGCACGCATCACGGGCCAAGCCGTGCCCGCTGCGTGCCACTGCGCCGGCCAGAGGCAGCAGCGAGCCACGCGTTGGCCGGGACACCGGAACGAGAGCAGCACAGCCCACACGGGCGCGGAGCCCAAAGGGACTGGCGAGCGAGCACTGCAGAGTCGAGCACAGCCGAGCGCACGCACGCTGCCGGCTGCTCCAGGATCCAGCTACTCGCGGCAAGCTCCTCTGCGTGCTCTGGCATGTCGCCTTGTGTGCCGCGCTGCAGAGCGGCAGGGTCTTGGCCCATCGCTGCGGACTGCGCCACTGGTCGCCACAGCACTGCCGACGGCCGCTGCTGCACTACACAAGCAGCAATCCACTCTGCGCATCAGCATCGCTCTAGACGGAGCACAAAGACAGCAGCGAGGCTGCGACTTCAGCAGCACAGGCCGCAGCTGCCTCGCACGAGAGACCAGCTCGCCACGCCACCAGCAGGGCCGCAGCACCCGGGCACCCGACCCGCTCAGGGCGGAGGCTCAAGAGGCAAAGTCCACGCAGGCAAGCCACAGCAGAGCAGGGCACGGCATCCCCGGGCACGCAAGCAGCAGGGCAGCAGGCAAGCAGCAGACGGGAGGAGCAGGGCAGCGAGGGAGGGGTGGGAGGTGGTGGTACCGCGGTCTGTAATACTTGTTGATAGAGGGCGTGGCGTCGGGGTTGTAGGCTGTCTCGCGTGACCTCACCAGCGGCTGTCGGGCAGCTTCTCGTCGAGGAAGGCGTAGCTCAGGCGCGCCATAAACGCCTCGTCCATATTGACACCCACGTCCGGCGCAGGCGCCCCCTTGGTGGCCCCCATGAGCTGCTTGAGCTTCACCAGTGCCGCCGAGGGCCTGCAGGTAGTGCGCGCGTTAGGGGCAGGGGAAGACGCCAAGAGGGCTGCAAGTGGGCGCGGGGGCGAACGTCTCGGGGAAGGATGACATGATCTGCCTGAGCTGCGACAGGCTGAGGCTCGGGCAGACCTGCTTGATCGTGTCCTGGTCCGTCAGGTGCCCCTTGTCCATTACAAAAACAGTCGCCGTCTCTTGTAGTACATTCAGCTGGTCCCTGCTCGATCGTTGAGACCCGTGGAGGCACACACGGGCTGGGGGGTGAGGGTGTACGCACGCCGCGGCCTTGAGTTTGTTGCCGACGAGCCAGTCTCTCAGCTTGGAGAGCTCCATCTTCATCTGGAACCCCCTATCTACAACACAGTCCTCCCTGGAGGCGGGGCGGTCAGCAAGAGCGAGCGCGCAGCGGAGGGAGGGACGGGCAGCGCTGGCGTGCTTGTGCGACATGATGTAGTTGAAGACCCGGGCGCTGATGAAGTAGCTCACCTGGGAGAATATCTGCTGGACGACAGAGTCGGGCACAAACGACTCCCTGAGCGTGGCCAGCGCCAGCCCCATGGGCCGCGTAAGGAACTCCGTGCTCCCGTTGACCCCCCTCTTTGCCCGCGTGACCTTCCACGGCGGCCTGCGGTGCGGTGCCCTCCCGTCAGAACCCGCCACGCTCAGAATCCCCCCGCCCCCAGGCTGGAAGCCGGCTATGCACACGCACGACTCCTGGTACGTGTCGCCGAGGAGGATGACCGAGACGGCGTACTGGCGCAGCTCGCTGGTCATGTAGGCGACGACCGAGCTGTAGATCTTGAAGATCAGCGACGTGAGCCTCCCGTCGATGTGCGAGAGCGCCGCCGTCTGGTTCTGCCTGCCGGCCTTGGAGTCCTCCTGCTCCGCCTCGGCGTCGCCCCCGCCGCTCTCGTACGACTCGAGCCTGTGCTGCTGCTTACGCACGGCCAGCGCGAGGCCGCAGACCGTCGACAGCCAGTAGCACATCCGGGGCAGGTTGCCCGCGCACGACTGCGACGCGTTGTCGATCGACAGGATGAGCCTGTCGAACGGCTCGAGGTTGCCCGAGGACAGCGCCTCGGACGACGTGATGCGCTCGAAGAGCACGTGGGCCGTCTGCGTGTTGTTGCCGCGGAACTTGATCTGCGCGTTGTAGACCTCGCGCTCGATGAACAGGAACTCCTCGTTGGCTGTCCGCAGCGCCGTCAGCTCGTCGCCGCCCTCCCCTGGCGTCTCGGTCCCCGCCGGCACCGCAGGCGACAGGTTCGTGAACGACGTCGACGGCGCCAGCTGCCCCACGTTCGTCGACGACGTCTTCAGCGGCGAGTCGCTGCGTATCTCAAGGAAGAGCGATTTCTGCGGAGCGGGAGGTGAGAAGTTGCGCAGCAGGCAGCGGACGGGGAGAGCGAGAGAGCGAGCCAGAGAGAACAGAGAGAACAAAAGAGAACGAGAGAGCGAGAGCAAGAGAGCATAAGAGATAGCGAGAGCGAGCGATTGAGAGCGAACGAGAGCGAGAGTGAATCAGAGAGAGAACGAGAGAGCGAAAGAGAGAGCAAGAGAGAACGAGAGCGAGAGAGAATCAGAGAGCGAGTGTGCGAGAGCGAGTGAGAGCCAGGGCGCACGCGGGACCCGGGGGCGTTGGTGGGGCTGTCCGAGGGCGAGAGGTCCTTGCTCTTGTGGTGCTTGCGCGGCCGGAGCTCCTGCGCGTCGGGCAGCGCGAACAGCGGGCTCTTGGCGGTGGTCTCGGCGAGCTTCTGGCGCAGCTCGCTGATCGTCTGCTCCTGCGCGGCCACCGTCGCCCGCAGCTCGTGGTTGGCCTGCAGCGCCGCGTCGAGCTCCTTGCGCAGGCTGGCAGCTGCCGCCGAGTCCTCGCCGAGCATCCCCGAGTCGTCGGCGAGGTCCGTCTCGAGGTCCGAGGCGACGCTCATCGTGTCGACCGTGGGGTCCTCGAGCATCGACGCCTCCTCCAGCACGTACGTCTCGCCGTCGATCTGCCGGATCATGCCCGGCTTCGTCTCGCCCTCGCCGAGCCTGGGGGCGAGCAGCGCGGGTGGCCGGGGGGCGGCATCGGTCAGGGAGCCGTTTTTTTCCCTCCCCAAAACACGCAAAACACGAACCGAAATTTCGATTTCAACTTCCAGAAATATCGCGCGCGGGGCTGAGATCAATGAGAAAAATCTCAGGGGGGAAAGTGCTGCGTACTTGACGAGCTTCTGGTTGCCCACCTGCAGCGGCTTGTGCGAGAAAACGGCCTGTGCAGAGCGCACCGTCACCGCCGGTCGAGGGGGGAGGGAGGGAGTGGTGGGAGGGGGGGGCCTGTGCGCACGTGGAGGACGGGGACCGAGGCCCTGCTGAGGGCGGACTTCTCAAAGGGGATCTGGATGACCTCGCCGGGGCGCGCGGCGTAGGCGCTGACGTTGACGTGGAGCTTGGCGACGTCGCGGCCCTTGCTCTTGCCGGGCACGACCTCGCGCAGGGCGACCGAGAGCTTCTTCTCGTCGTAGGCGCCCGTGGCCGCGTCCCTGAACAGCGTCCCCGCGAACACCACGTGCTCCTCAAACACCGCCTCCTCCCCCGCCGTCACCAGCGCGCTCTTGGTCATCCCCGTGTTCGCGTTCGTCCCTGCGCGCCCCCGAGGGAGGTCAGGGGGCTGGGGCTGGGGCGGGTGGGGGTGCTACCGCGGCGCCAGTTGATGAAGACGGTGCTGCCCGAGCGGCCCTTGAGGTTCGTGACGCGCCGCACGTGCACGTCAAACTCGACCTTGACCTTCTCCTTGCCGCGGTGCGCCAGCGCCATCTCGTCGGGGACGTCGGGGGGTGCTCTGAGCGCGGTGGGGGGTGGGTGAGTGCGTCTCTGCACCTCGCGAGATGCGCGGGGGCTCTCCGGGCTTCTGCTCCGAAAATGACCGCGCCGGGAAAAAAGCGGGTTTGCGAATTGAATCTCGGAGAATCTCTGTCCAGTATCCTAAGGGGAATCGCGTGGGGCGCGGTCCGAGAGCGGCCAGGTGCAACTTTGGTGCAGAGAGGAGCGGCGCTGCGGAATGCTCAACCGACAGTATCTGCCGGGTGTTCTTGCTAACGGTCAGGAGAAACAGGTCCCTGACCGTTACTGACAGGCAGTCTGGGAAAAAGACCAGAATGGCGGCCAACATCCAACTCCCCATTTCAACTGACTCTGAGCATCGATCGGTTCATGAGTATGACACAGCTCGGTCACCGCACCTGTCGGCAGAGCTCAGCAGCAGCGCCAACCCAAGCTATGCGAGCACTCCACCCTCACAGTCCATTTATTGTGGAACATCGTGCCGCCATCCCACGCGACTCTCGGAATGCCGAGATACCTTATAGGGGATCAATTGCGATACCTGAGATTTGCTCCAGATATTCCAGGGATATCTCCCCTCTTGGCGCGCACATTTTCGCGATGAAGCGCGAACGCGTCGACCGCCGCGCAGACCCGTCGCCCCCGCGCCCCAAGCGCCCCCGCCGCGGCCCCGACACGGACTCCGACGGCGGCGGCAGCGGCAGCAGCGGCAGCAGCGGCGATGAGGGCTCGCTGGTGCCGACGACGCCGTCGAGCGCCACGTCACGGCGGGGCCCCGCGGCCGAGGGCTTCGTGCGCGGGAGCATCACGCGGGTGCGGTTCGAGCGGTTCGTGACGTACGACTGGGCGGAGCTGCGTCCGGGGCCCCGGCTCAACGTCATCCTGGGGCCCAACGGCAGCGGCAAGAGCAGCGTCGCCTGCGGCATCGCCCTCGGCCTCGCCGGCAACCCCGCCGTGCGCCCCCTGCCCCCACTGCTGCCTGCCCCAGCGCGGGTAGGGGTGCTCTGCTCTGTGGGGGAGGGACGGCTGAGTTGACGCCCTTGGGTGGGCAGGGAATTTGCAAGTGGTCAGTTGCTTCTGGGCCCCGGTGCTCCCCCACCCCTGTGCGGTTTTTGCTTGGGGGGGGGTGTCCGCGTTTCTCGCTGGGGCCACAGACGAGACGCGCACACGTCACGGGAAGAATGCAGTGACGACGCAAGTGCACCGCTGGATGGGAGCAGTGTCGTCAACGCACCAAACCACCATAACCGGATGGCCGCACGTGCCCGCTGACGCTGGTGTCGGCCGCGTGCGCAGATACTGGGGAGGGCCAAGGACCCCAAGGACTTCATCAAGCACGGGCACAAGACGGCGGCCATCGAGATCGACCTGCACGGCGGCAACCCCGACAAGTCCGACACGGTGATACGGCGCGAGATACGCGAGGGCACGTCGGCGTTCTACATCAACGGGAGGAGCGCGACGCAGAAGGAGGTGCTGGCCGCGTGCCGCGAGCTCAACATACAGGTGGACAACCTCTGCCAGTTCCTGCCGCAGGACAAGGTCGCCGAGTTCGCGCGCCTCAGCCCCCCGGAGCTCCTGCGCGAGACCGAGAAGGCCGTGGGGCCCGCCAACATGCTCGAGCTGCACACAAGCCTCGCCCAGTTCAAGCGCGAGGAGCTGGACCTCGACGTCGTACGCACACGCACGCACC
>CACRSC010000101.1:16785-65232 GCA_902651635.1 Mastigamoeba balamuthi
CCATTCTACTCCATGGCTATTCTTTCTAACTGCTGTTGAGTTTATTCGCCTGTCAGAGTTTGAAACATGGCTCACACTTCATACACAGGTAATACAATAAATTTATTTCTGATTTCTTACCTCTATTCGCCCCTGTGTATTGTTCAAGCTTCTTTCACTTAGGCTTTTTTGTTTTTATTTTTTTATTTTGTACTGTATGCTTTTTTCATTACTTCTATTTATTTCTGTATTGCTCTTTGTTACTTTACATTTTTCATTTCCCTTCTTTTGTTCTGCTTATTCTACATTATAAATCTTTTTCTATCGCATGCAATTAATTCGCATTTTCTCCTTCATTTTTTCCGATTTTTTCCACTTTTTGTTTTTCATTTTCCATTTTTTGGGTTTCAATTTTATTTTCAGAGGGCCTAAGCATCACTCTGTGTTTTCATGTTTCAAATGCCACTTTTTGTCTTTTTTTCCCTATTTTACGGGTTTTCTGTGAAAAACTCTTTAGACAGAAGGAAATTCATTATAGCTGCCGTTTCTGCTGGAAAAACCACTCCCGTGTCACAAGAAAGGTCGCGATGCGCCTCACTGGGCTGCGTTCCATTTTCCAACCACTTCAGCAATATAGCAGTGGCCTCCAGCAGGCTGTGGACGTGCTGGTGGTGGTGCACACTTTGGCCTGCAAAGGGGAGAAAGGCGGTGCAGGCCTTTCCATTTCTGGTGGGCGAGATACCATGCATCATCAGCAGAAAGATCCATCCAGATGCCGTCTTGATTGTGCAGAACAGAGTATCTCGCACTTCAATTGCTTCATTACACTGATTGTTCAGACCTGCACGTACAGTATGTATCAAAACGAGCTTCCTGGTCAGCACATTGTTATTCAGATTAACGAGAAGAACCTGCAAATACCTGTTTCTACAGTTGCAAAATACATTGGAGACACAAAAAAAGCAAGGCAATTAGTAGGATACCTGCTACTGTGACTGGCCAGACCCACATGAAAGGAGATTAATTTCTCAGAGCCAGGACAAAAAGATACCTCACAAAGCTCTGTATGGATTACATCAAATATCAGTCATACTTAAAGACCAGGATATTCAAGTGTCATTCTTAATAATTCAGCACAGAACAAAAGAAGAATACTGGGTTAATTTTATGTAACTGTTGAAACCACTACTCACCATGAATAATTGGAAAAGATGACAGCAATTTGACAAGAATAACTGAAGAGAAATATGAATTCTTAGTACTGATATCTGTGAAATCCAGAACATTATACTTATGGTTCAACAGAGTTAACTCATAGGGAAAAAAGAAAAGAATGAAAAAAAGCAGTGATCATATCTATTGTGCTAAATATGATGATAACTTCATCGTTATATTTATATATATATCACTAAATCAATTAAGATGATGGAAATACATCACTAAGGTAGCACTATGAATGCTAGTACTAATAATTGTACTACTAGCACTTGCGATATGTCCAAAGGGGAAGAAAGGTAATTTTTCACTTCTAGTTTGAAAATCGCAATTTGTGATTCTATTTTCTTTTTATTTCATACTTGCAAATTGAATCGATAAATTAACACTGAAAATGCATTACTAGCACCCATGGCATAAAAGTCACAGTACAGCACTTCTGGTACTGCTGTATCATCTGCACTGTCATTCACATGTATTACTGGATGCTGCTCAGTGTGAAAGAGAAGCTGTTGGATAAGATCTGAAGCCTTTGCAATACAATCTTATGCCACACTCTGCTATGCACCTACTTGTACTTCAATAAGCTGCCTTATACTGCTATGCTGTCTTGTTGAGTAGATCGAATCATTCTGCTCTTCTTTCTTTATTCTCTTGATATTAATTGTTATATATGTTTTATGTTATTAATAAGCATTTCATAAACAAGCATTTTGCAGTAAGCAGCCAGGCAAGACTTCAAAGGAAGAAGACCCAGCCCTCTCGAAAGAAGATAGAGAAGAGCACAAAATGCAGGAAACAGTTGGAGAGATGCACAGTGCAGATGCTGATAGCACTTACACAGCTCAAGGAAGGCTAGAGAACAAGAAGTACACCAATATAGGTATCTGTTGTAGGATTATTTCTTGTAGACCATGTAGATAAACCTGAAAGTCATCGTCTGCTCAGAATGAAAAAGCAATATGCATTTCAGTTTTCCAGTAAACTTGCAGAATCTCACATTGCGTGTATACTTAAAACAAGAAAACTTCGATCTATTTGATTTATTGTTTTGCTGATTATCTAAACAGAGATTATCTTAAGAAAGCTAAGCTGCTTTATTTCTTCAACTACCAGTTAGAGTAGATGAAGATCTCAAGAAGTCACATCTTGTTACTTTTTTCAATTCTGTCATCAATAGAATGAGCACTCTGAACAAACTTCACATAAAGACTCTCATCGATGGAAACATCCATATGATACTTTGCTTCAGAATGCAGCTTCACATGAAATGAATTGGAAGTAATTTTGTACTGATCACTACTGTCCTTCTTGGGGGCTGTATGTGCATGAAGAACGAACCTCTTGAACTTTCCTGTCTGACCATAAATGGTCCACTCAATGGCCTTGGATCTATAACCATAGCAGACCACCTGTCCATTTTCAAGAGCATTCTTCATCATTTTCCAGTACTGTGTGAGCAGACGAGTGTCCTTAGACTCTCCCAGACTGGCATCCTCTGATGTTCCTCCTCTTGAGTTAGAACCATAGGACAGATTGATTACTTGCTTCTGAGTATCCATAAGGACCTCCTCACTGGTCTCAATGAGATTCTGGAATTGGGCGACATCAATTTGCATATTTGAGGGAATCTCCCTTCTTTGGCCTGAGGTATCAAATACTGTTTCTGAAATCTCACAGCCACATGTGCGTGTATAGAACAATGGCTTTTCGCACAGATTCAGCTTATATCCAGCGGAGACTGCATTACAGCAACATATTATAAGATGAACTGTCTCTGTTGAAGTGTTTTTAGCAGATTCGGCAATGTCATTCTCGAAAATATAACGCTGTCTCATCAACGTTTCCAGTGTAGATTTGTTATCTGGTAGTTCATCGTGTGGGTTGAAAGGAACACTCTTTGCACCATAATCAAAACAGAACGTGCTTTTGTTTCCCTCTCCATGGCCAACATATAGTATTGCTTTGTGTGGAGCACTTCCTTCGAAGAACTGCTTCAATTGAGTACGAGCATCAGCTGATGGCTTTATTGTGGTCAAAGATAGGAATTGATCTTCTTTTAGGATCCGTTTACAGATGCTCTGAGTTTCAGCGCTGTAGACTTCTTTTGGATCAGTCCCCTTTACTCCAGGCCACAGAAGCACTGCGAACGTGGTTGGCTTTTCTTGAGGAACTGCAGAGACGCTCGGATTGTATTTTAACAGACTATGGGATGAGGCTGCGAGAGCCTCCTCGAACACCGTTTTTGGGCAGGCTTGCTCCTCCGAGCCCTTGTGGATTTCCTGGGGTGCACTCTGGGATGCAGACTCTTGTGCCGTCGACATACTGCGGGGATAAAAGCGGGCTGGGATCACTCTGAGATGTACACCCTAGTGAAGAGGGAAGAAGGAATGAACAAAAATGATATTTGATATGATCGTAATGGGTGGCATTCTGCCGCAATCTGTCAGAGAACAGGACCGAGCACAGAAGCTTGGAGGAACAAAAGAACACTGTTCTGTTTTCAGAAGAAAACAGAAATGAAGAATATCTCGAGGAGTGTTCTCCAGAAAATGATAACCGAGGGCTACAGGGCGAGATGGTCTGGGCAGTGTACCGTGATACATCACGTGCTCACAGCTGCGAATAAGCACACCAGAGTTGCTGTGATCTCTGTCATTGCGCCTTTGCCGCAGAGAGGGCAACGCTCTCGTCGGTTACGTTGGGTGGCAGATGCGTTTCTCGCGCTCTAGTGTTGGACGCTCCCGCCAGCAGCAATGTGTCCAGAGGTTCGCAGGCTGCACTGTCGCTGAACCGACTCAGGTCGTAGCTTGAGAGCGTCAAACGTGCGCTCATTCGCCACGTAGTTGGGATCAGAAACACTTCATTCTTGTGGACGAAGCCGCACCGTGCACTGTGCGAGGCACGATGCGAACTCCATCGAGAATTCGACCTCAGCATCTTCGGAGCAGCGCAGGGGCAGCCGTGCGCCCACAGCTAGGTACTCGTGGTAGTTTTGGCTCCCAGAAGGGGGCTTTGGGTGCAAGCCTGAACTGCGCTGGCCACACGCACAAGCGGGGCTGCTTGTTTGAAAGCCAACATTATGTAAGTAGTGTGGGGTCTGAGAAGGCCACGTTGAGCTGCTTCAAGCTCATGTACGGGACGCTACGGATGGAGCGTGACACGATAAGTGACTGAGCCACAGCGGTCTGTTGATGGAGGGATCCACGACCCACATGCAGGCCCTGCACTTCAAGAGTGCCCAGGTCACCAACCGCCCCATACCGCTGCTGTCCCTTCTCCCTGCTCGGACGGGCCCCCTCGTGCACGGCTCTGCTCCGCGCACGCCCTCGTCTGCTTGTCTGCTTCTTTGCTCTGCCGTCGTCGCGATGCTGTTGTTGGGCGTCGGCAGCACCGAGAGCGCGGCGCCGTCGACGACGCGCACAGCAGCGCAGAGGCCCTCGGCAGCGCTGCGAGGGAGGAGGGGACGTCGGCAAACAGCAGCGAAGGCGGGGGCAGCGGGGGAGGAAAGGACCTGGCGCTGAGGTCCGTCGAGGACGCCGAGGAGCGCACGGCGCAGTTGACAGCGAGCTTCACGGAGGTGTTGGAGTGGGCCACCAGCAGCGCTGTGGCGTCGGGCTCTGCTGCGCTGACGGTAACCAGGCGGAGGAGGTGCGTGGCGCCGTCGTCGACGACGAGGGTCGCTGGAGGCGCTGCAATGGCTGCGCAAAAACAGAGGGCGAGCGTCGCCAGCAGTGCTGCCTGTGCGATCTGCATTTGCGGTGCAGTATCCGCGGGCCCCTACCCAGTGTGCTCCTTGTTGTTTTCTGCTGAGGCGATGCTTCCAGAGCTCCCGGCGTCATTCCCGGTGGATTTCCGGGCTTCAACTGCCCTACGTTTCTTCTGCTCTGCGTGAAAAACCGCTCCCGTGTCACAAGAAAGGTCGCGATGCGCCGCGCTGGGCCGCGCTCCGTTTCCCACCGCCCCAGCGATGTTGCCACCGCTGCGGGGTGCTATGAGAGCCGCCTGCAGGCAGGCGCATTGGCAGTGGTGCGCATTTGCGCCCAGAAAGAAAGAGGGCGCCGGGGTGTGAGCCTTTCAGTTTCCGGCGGGCGAGGTACCGCGAGGTGCAGACACGCGTCATCAGCAGAGAGGCCCACAGGCGGTGGATCATCCGCGCAGCATAAGCGCACAGACCCCGAGCGACCCATCAATTGCCCTCCCTCGTTCTGTCGGGCTGGAGTTTCAAGTGGCCGCTTGCAAGAGAGCAGCTGCAGTGGCGGCCTACCATCTGGATGGAGTCGATGCTCTCTGCGCACGCACCGCTCAGATTGGGGCCCCCCGTTCGCTGAATGAACCCTCAGAAGCCACGAAGTGTGGCTTTTTGTGCCAACCGAAACCTGAGCACTGGCTTGTTCCTGGGGTAGAGGAAGGCGAGCAGAGTGCCACACGCCGCGAACAGGAGATAACAGGACAGTGGGGAGGAAGGGAGCGCTGTGTTGTTAAAGTCGTTCAGAGAGGGTGGAGGGCCAGCAGTGTGGCAAGCAGTGTCAGTGCAGAGGCGCCCGCCCTCGCAGTCCCCGAGCCCGATAGCGACGAGGATGCGAGGGGCGCAGCTGCGCGGAGCACGACATCGTTGGCGGTGTAGACCACCTCGACCCGGGGCACCGCGTCGCTTTAAGGGCTCGAACGTCACGATGCCGAAGGTGCCCCGGACGCCGGCGTCGCTGTGGATCAGCACGCGGCTCCGGCGGCACGCGGTCCACGTCGTGCAGCACCAGAGTGCCCCCGCCCAGCTCCACGGGTCCGCTGCACACGACAGCGCTGGAGCCGCTCGGCAGGTCGACGGTCGTCGTCTGCGTGGCGGAGAGGCTGCGGATGCGCGACGTCCCCGTGACGTTCCACGAGGAGCTGAAGCCGTCGAGGGCCACGGACACGAGGGGGCCCTGCATGGCGCCGCTGTAGCGGCTCAGCCACACGGCCACCTTGCTGGTCTCGTCGGCCACGACGTCGCCGCTGCCCCTCTCCACGACGAGGGCCACCGCCGAGCTGTTCTGGGCCACCAGCAGCGCCCCGCTGCCGTGCGCCTGGGAGGAGGACAGCGTGACCGACGCCGTCGCAGCGACCACGCGGACGGCGCACGCGCTGGCGCTGCTCGTGTGCAGAGCGCAGCTTTGGATGTGAACTTTGGCGCTGCCCTCGCGCCCTGCGGTGCCGTCGACCAGCACGGCCTCCTCGCCCGCCTGCAGGACCGCGTCGACCAGCTGCACGTCGGAGCCGGGGCGCACGACGACGGCGCTGGAGGCGGCGGCCACGTGCGTGCCGCCCCAAACCTGCAGCGACGCGCCGTCGACGAGGGCCACAGGAGACGCGGGCCCCGCGGCCTCGCAGACGACCCGCGTCTTCGTGGTGTAGTCGAGCGTCAGATGCGACCCCCGCGCCACGTGGACGACGGGCGAGTGGGCGCCGCTGGTCCGCATCGTCGCCCAGACCGACGCGCTCCGCTCCGCCAGCTCGGCTAGCGCGACGCAGGGCGAGTGCGGGCCCGTCGTCGCGATGCTGCCAGCGATCCTCAGCTGCGTGCCGCTGCCCGAGGCGAACACCCCCGCAGCGCCCGTGCCCGTCGTCTCGATGCTGTTGTTGGGCGTCGGCAGAACGAAGAGCGTGGCGCGTCGACGACGCGGACGGCGGCGCAGAGGCCCTCGGCAGCGCTGCGAGGGAGGAGGGGACGACGTCGGCGACGCCAGCGAAGGCGGGGGCAGCGGGGGAGGAGCGGACCTGGCGCTGAGGTCCGTCGAGGACGCGTTGGAGCGCACGGCGCTGCTGTGCAGACTCACAGAGGTGTTGGCGTGTGCCACCAGCAGCGCTGTGGCGTCGGGCTCTGCTGCGCTGATGGTCTGCAGGCGGAGCGTGTGCTTGGCGCCGTCGTCGACGACGAGGGTCGCTGGCGGGGCTGCAGCGGCTGCGCAGAAGCAGAGGGTGAGCGTCGCCAGCAGAGCTGCCTGTGTTCCCTGCATTGTGGTGCAGTCCCAGTGGCCTCCTTTTGCTGCCCTGAGGCGCTGCTGCCCGAGCTCGAGAATTTTTCTGGCGGCTATCGCCTTCGGTTCATTCTGTACTGCAGGAAAAAAACCGCCGGGTCGCGAGAAAAGTCGCGATGCGCCGCCCTGGGCAGCGCTCCCTCTGCCCCCCCCACGCCTGCCATGTAAAAACAGCTGCTGGCCTCTGTGGGGCCGCAGGTGGGCTGCGGGCGAGCAGGCGGTGGTCCGCACATTTGCCCGCAAAAGAGCGAGGGTACCGCTGAGGTCCTTTCCGTTTCCGGCGGGCGATATGTTCACGAGGTTCAGGAGACTCGCCATCAGCAGAAAGGTCCACCGACTCACGGGGCGAAGATTGTTGGAAATGCGCTTCTGTCGTTCATCTCGGTGGTGGGTGGTGCAATACACCTCTGGGTGTGGGAAAAGGAAGGAGTGAGTGCCTACGTGCTTCTGGTAGCTATTTCAGCCATCACTTGAATTTCAATTCCAGGAATCGATTGGCTGAAACACCTCTCACACAACCAGTGTGTGCATCCTGTGGCAGATGGCCACCGTCCTCCCTGAATCCCACCGCATTGAACAACATATGAACGTCTGGGTGTGGCCAAGGGCTGCGACAGACTCATTGAGTAGTGCCAGACATCAGCACTCCCAAGCGCTCAGAGATATTGCCACACTAAACGTTTCTTCCTGATGCCCCTATGCGAGTCACTCTCGACGAAGAAACTCTCCTGTTCACTGCAGTCTTGCTACGGGTGACGGCACATTCGACCCCGCACAAGGCGGCAACGACATAGCTCTTTTCTGCATCACTAGTTCAGTTGATGTTTGGGAAGGACCTGTGGATGATGTCCTGCAGGACAGGCAGAGGGGATGATCTCAGTGACACATGACTCATGACTACTAGAGCTGGAGGAGAGCAAGAAGCAATGCTGCCAGCAGGGGCAGTGCAGAGGCGCCTGCCCTCACAGTCCCCGAGCCCGAGAACGACGAGGGGGCGAGGGGCACAGCTGCGCGGAGCACGACGTCGTTGGCGGTGTAGACCACTTCGACCAGGGGCACCGCGTCGCTGAAGGGCTCGAACGCCAGGAAGCCGAAGGTGCCCCGGACGCCGGCGTCGCTGTGGACCAGCACGCGGGGCTCCAGCGGCACGCGGTCCACGTCGCGCAGCACCAGAGTGCCCCCGCCCAGCGTCACAGGACCGCTGCACACGACAGCGCTGGCGCCGGTCGCAATGTCGACAATCGTCGTCTGCGCGGCGGCGAGGCTGCGGATGCGCGACGTCCCCGTGACGTTCCACGAGGCTCCCAGCGTGTCGAGGACGACGGACACTAGATGGCCCTGCATGGCGCCGCTGTAGTGGCGCAGCAGCACGGCCACCACGCTGGTCTCGTCGGCCACGACGTCGCCGCACGCGGGCGACACGCTGCCCTGCGCCAGCTCCAGCGCCACCACCGAGCCGTTCTGGGCCACCAGCAGCGCCCCGTTCCTGTGCGCCGGCGAGAAGGACAGCGTGACAGACGCCGTCGCAGCGACCACGCGGACGGCGCAGGCGCCACCCGTGTGCATAGCGCAGCTGTGGACGCCCACCGTCGCGTTGCCCCCGCGCCCTGCGGTGCCGTCGACCAGCACGGCCTCCCCGCTCGACTGCAGCACTGCTTCCTGGAGCAGCACGTCGGAGCCGGGGCGCACGACGACGGCGCTGGACGCGGCGGCCACGTGCGTGCCGCCCCGGATGTGCAGCGACGCGCCGTCGACGAGGGCCACCGGAGACGCGGGCCCCGCGGCCTCGCAGACGACCCCCGTCTGCTGGCCGTAGTCGAGCAGAAGCTGAGACCCCCGCGCCACGTGGACGACGGGCGAGTGGGCTCCGCTGGTCCGCATCGTCGCCCGGACCATCGACTTGCCGCCAGCGAACTCGGCCATTGCGATACAGGGCGAGTGCGGGCCCGTCGTCGCGACGCTGCCCATGACTCCCAGCTGCGAGCCGCTGCCCGATGCGAACAGTCCCGCAGCGCCCGCGCCCGTCGTGTTGACGCTGTTGGGGGGCGACGACGGCAGCATCGAGACCCTCCCGCCGTCGACGACGCGGACGGCAGCGCAGAGGCCCTCGGCAGCGCTGCGACGGGCGGGCGGCTGAGACGCGGGAGGGCAGCGGTGCCGAGGGGGAGGAGCACACCTGGCGCTGAGGTCCGTCGAGGACGCGGAGGAGAGCACAGCGCAGCTGAAGAGGGCGGCCGAGGTGTTGGCGTGGGCCACCAGCAGCGCAGTGGTGTCGGGCTCTGCCGCTGCGAAGGCCTGCAGGCGGAAGATGTGCCGAGGCGACCCGTCGTCGACGACGAAGGCCGCTGGCGGGGCAGCGACAGCAGCGGCGGCAGGGGCAGCGCACAGCCAGAGGGCGAGCAGCGCGAGCAGAGAGGCCAGCATCGCGGATTATGTGTTTTGGCTTGTGGGGGACCAGTCCCTGTGTGGGCTCCTCCCAGACGGGCTGCTTTTGCTGATCTGAGACCGGAGTGCCGTTCCAGAGCCGTCGGCGTGATTCGCCGGCGGTGCTGTGCGGATTTCTGTGCGGCCAACAGGCGGGCGAGGGTTAGCGGTACCACAAGAATGCTCACCAAGAGCCCCAGAAATCACTTGGAGCTGAGCGCCGGGCACTGCCACACACACGGAAGGCTTCCCTCTGCCTAACACGCAGCACTCTCGAACGTGAGCTGGATCTGCGCTGCAGACGGGCCGGACAACTGCCCGCATCGAAGGTGCGGGGGAAGTTGTGTCCACATCGGGGTGTAAAAGTACCGCCAGACACCCCTCACACCGCCCATTCATCGTCGACCAGGCAAAATGACCAAACACCGAGTCATCCCTCATCATTGGTTCTTCTCTGGTGTGTTTGCACGTTTACCCCGACCCAAACCACTTGATTCTCCCGCAACGATCCTGTCACACACCGGAGAAGATAATCAAGCCGAGTCAGTTGATCGAATCCCCACACGATGGCAGGCACTCCCACGCCCAACTCGCAACTCCGCCCGCCCATGGCGTCGGCGGTGGCGGCGAGGGAGGATCAGGAGGAGGAAGAGGAGGAGGTCTGTGTGCTCTACGTGGACCCAGTGCCCGTCCGTCTCGGGCGGGGCCGGAGCATCGGCGAGCTCAAGCAGCGCGTGGCCAGCGTCCTCCACGACGTCGCGGGCCGCCCCTACGCCCCCTTCGACCTCCTTCTGCCGCGCACAGAGGCCCTGGCGCCGTACGGCCTTCTGCCTCTGATGCCCTCGCAGGTACTACTTCGACTGGGCGGGCGCCGCGTGCTCGTGGATCCCCTTTGTCTGCTGGGCCACTGAGACGGCCAACGATGCGGAGCTGGCGAGGCTGTCGCTCCACAACGCGCTGGAGGCGATCGCGCTGTCTCGCGGAGGCAGCGACGAGTGCAGCTTCTTCCCGGGCATCGACGAGGTCGGCTACCTGAGGCGCAGATCGGAAGCCATGTTCGCGTCGGTCCTGCGAGCCGTTGCCAGCGTCCTGGACCACCTCCGCTACGCTCGGGGCTCCAGCCGCGGAGTTCTGTTCGCCTTCATCACGTCGCTCGACCCCTCGGTTTTCTCGCAGAGCCTCTGGGGAAGGTTTTCTCCCTTTTATTTCTCCCTTGTCGTTTGACGTGGGCGTTTGTGCTGCTGAAGGAGGACGTTCTCGTTGCCCCTGTAGGCCGCTCCGCAGAGCGCAGAGGAGAGGCTAATCGCCAGCGAACTCGTGTTCCTCGAGGAGAGAGTGCCGCCTCTGGCGACCGACGTGAGGATCGCCCGTGCTGCTCGGCCAGTCGCTGCTGCTCTCCCAGGCGGTCCCAGGGTCTCCGCCAGTGGGCCATCTCGCGATGCCTGGGCACCGACTCCCGCACGGCGCAGCACAAAGTTGCCCGCATTCTGCGCGACTACCTCCTGCCTGACGCCCTCTGCGAGGATGGGCCCGAGCCTGGCCGCTGCCTCGAGCAGTTCCACGCCGGGTGGGAGCTCCTTGAGCAGCTGCTGGCCGAGCCTGGGAGCAAAGCCTCACTCGGGCAGCACTACCGCGGCCTCGCGGCCTTCATGGAGGGAATGGAGCAGCTGGCCGCTGAGACGTGGGTCGCCTACGAAGGTCCTGCATGTCTGGACCCGGTAGTCAGGCCGACCAGCGGATGGAGGGACGTCAGGACCAAGCCCGGCGTCTACTGCTCAGCCACCAAGAGCAACCCTGCGTGAGCTTCTACTGGTTCCTCACTCTGCAACGACAAGGCTCAAGCGGAAGTCTGCCAGGTGGGACGTGATGCTCGTCATGCGCTCCGCTGGCAAAACGTGCAGGCCTCTGGTCCTCGACCTCTGCCTCCGCAGTGAAGATGCGAGCGTCATAGAGTACAACCAGAGCATCCTCAGAAAGGCTGGGCTGCGCCGCCAGCAGGTTTGCGACAGCGTGTTGCCACGCAGCGCTGTGCAGGTTGTTGTGGAGTGGGGCAGGGCTGCCAAAGAAGTGATGCTGTCTGATGACTGGGACAGCCGCACAGCTCTCCTGTGCCTCGGAGGCAACGTGGTCAGGCTGTACGGGCCCACACTGGGCAGGCGACCGCAGTTTCTCGCGTCAGGTAAGGCGCCCCATCCCTTGCATAAATTGTCTGCTGACGGAGCAGTCCTGGCAGTGCCATCCGAAGCCTCGGCGAAACACGAAGAGTGTGCAGTAACGACTCGAGGGAGCAGAGGCGCAGGGCCAGCAGTGCCACCAGCAGGAGGACTCGCTCAGAATCCAAGGCCGCACACGAGCAGTGATCGTAGACGAGCTCTGACCGAGGGCGATGCTACAGAGAGGAGGGCGGAACTTCAGAGATGGTCAACTCGAGCAGCGACCGCAGCGCCAACGAGTAGTCAGGAATCAGGGCCAGGGAGAGTGAGGCCGATGCCATTCTGATTGGAAGTCATCACGGACGTGAGCAAACCCTGGGCGCACGGCAATGCACAGCGCCCCCGTCCTTCTCAACAAGTGATTGAACGGCTAATCTGCTGGAGTCTGTGAAAGCTTCAACAGATGTGATTCTGCTGGGTTAAGAGACGTCTGTGTCCTACTTTCTCACTCCTCCTTCCCGCAAGGGAATTCTCCATCGTATAGACTCAACTGATATTTAATATCTTAGTAGCCCAAAATCACATCAGAGAGCTCGGCGCCCCGGCCCATCTCCACTGCTCATGGACAGCACGGCGAGTGTCTTGGAAGTACTGGACAGCCACACGATGGTGTATATCGTACAGATGCTGGACTGGCGCAGCAGGGGGGCACTGGCCCGCACGTGCTCTGCTCTGCACCGTGTCTGCGCGTCCCCCTCCATCTGGAGTGATCTTTCCTGCTGCACTCGCACACTGGTCCTCGTCTCTGGGCTTCCAGTTGCCCAGCACATCAGTCACCTGTCTCTGCCCATCAATCGCCTGCCAGAGGACAATCCCGAATTCACAGCGCGAGCTCTAAGGGCATTGGTGTCACTGAACTACTTCAAGGGCGTTGCCAGCGGCCCTGTTCTTGATGCTCTCTCTGTGCTCCCGTGCCTTAACACTGTGCTTTTCATCTTCGATACGGACACCGGCCCTGTGGGGGAGTCCGTGAACCATCTGGTCCTCTCAATGGGTACTCGACTCCGCGAGATCAGCTGCATCGGCGGCAGAGTGGGGGAAATGCTCAAGATGGCGGGTGCAGCCATTCTCAGTGCTCTGAAGGAGCTGATCGCACAAGGGAGGACTCCCACACAGCTGGCACACCTTACTTGTCGATTCCCAGATGCTGATCTCGAGAGTCTGATGATGCGCATGCGGGTCAGCGGCGTGACACTACCTCTGAGGTGCTTGCGCACAATCTGTGGCATGGATGAACCGGGGAGCGACCACTGGGGGCTTTGCACGTCGGTGGCCTCATGCTTCCCCCAACTCGAGACATTTAGTGCTGGCGAGACGTGTGTGCCCTATGCTCTGGCTGCCATTCCATCGTTGACCTGCACCTGCTATAGTACCCTGCTCGGCCATGGCAGCATCAAGTTCGTGGTAGAGAATCTCAGGGCTGCGTCTCTTTCACTGAATCACCTGGGAATTGATGGCTCATATCTCGAAAGTGCTCTGCTCGTGCGCAAATGCCCCCAGCTGAAATCACTGGATGTCAAGGCCCCTTGTTGTGCGACTGTACAGTCGATCTCTGAGCTTCAACACCTGAAGGACCTCTCTGTTTACGGCCCAATAAGAAGCTACTGGAAGCCACTGCAGCACAGCAAAGCCTCGCTGAATGAACTGCATGTTCCCATTGACAAGTGCTCTGCCATTTTCGATCTCCCACTCTGCGCCAACCTCGTCAGTGTCGCGTGCATTGGCCAGACCATGGAAGTCCATGCCGACCATCTCAGGAAGCTTCTGCATATCGAATCCATCCGCGAAATTGAGATGGAGACAGAGCTGTTTGACATGGAGAGCATTTCTCTTGCACTCGTCTTTCTTGCGGGACACCCCGGCACACGCTTCAATCTGACCGTGACAAGGGCAGTGTGGGTGCAGCACAAGCAGTTGCTAGTTGATCTCATATTGGGCCGGAAGGAGAGAGACGTTTGTTTTGTTAGCGTCCAAGGTCAGTCTCTGAACGAGAAAGATGTACTTCCACTTGATGACCAGGGGATATTAATTCACCACGTAACTGAGAACCTTCTTGTGTTCTCGGGAAGAAGAGAAGTCATTGCAGATTATTACTGAAGTGGCCCACAGAAAACGTGGGGGTATTGAATCCAAGAGAATACCTCAGTGGTGTTTTCACAGAGCCGTGAGGAAGGAGCTGTCCTACATTCAATATATTTATGCAAGATTTCCATCTGACCGGGTGCACTCCTGCAAGAGGTCTTTCTCTCTCCCCTCTCCGAGAATCAATTGAGAAAAATCTCCGTAGCAAAATAACATAGTGAGCTCGGCAACCCGGCCCATCACCACCGCTTATGGCCACCACAGTGAGTCTTTTGGAAGTGCTGGACAGCCACACGATGTTGAGCATCGTACAGATGTTGGACTGGCGCAGCAAGGGAGCACTGGTCTGCACGTGCTCTGCTCTGCGCCGTATCTGCGCGTCCCCCTCCCTCTGGACTGATCTTTCCTGCTGCACTCGCACACTGGTCCTCGTCTCTGGGCTTCCAGTTGCCCAGCACATCAGTGTTCTGTCCATCAATTGCCTGCCAAAAGGACGATCCCGAAACCACAGCGCGAGCTCTCAGGGCGTTGGTGTCATTAAGCATATTCAGGGGCATTGCCAGCAGCCCTGTTCTTGATTCCCTCTCTGTGCTGCCATGCCTACACTCCGTGTTCCTCATCACTAAAGTGGATACCGGCCCTGTCGTGGAGTCCTTGAACCATCTTGCGCTCTCATTTGGTGCACGACTCCACAGAATCAGTTTCTGTCAAACGTTCAATGGGTATGTGCTGCTTAAAATGGCGGGTGCAGCCATTCTCAATGCTCTGGACGATTTGGTCGCACAAGGGAAGACTCCCACACAGTTGACACATCTGACTGGCCAATTCCCAGTGGCTGAACTCGAGGGTCTGATGAGGCAAATGATCGCCAGAGGCGTGGCACTGCCTCTTACGTGCTTGTACACAATCTGCAACGTGGATGTGCAAGGGCGCGACTACTGGAGCCTCGCCAAGTCAGTGGCCGTGTGTTTCCCTCTCCTCAGCACTTGGTTCCTATGCTCTGTCCGTCCTTCCATCACTGGAATCTTGTTCCAGCCAGTGTATACGTACAGGCTCTGTGATTTTCTCCCATTATACCCCCCATCAACCAGGACCCTTCCAGCAGGCAGAAGATAGTCATAGTCACAGAGCACACGGGCTGTATTGTGTCACGCCTTCATGACACAAGTGCCCAGGAATTGTGAAATGGCCCACCCCTGGACAGGAGATGTGTGGTCATGGATCCCCTTTATCTGCTGGTGTATTGGTGTGGGATGTGTTGTGTTATGTTTCTTACTCATATTCAGGATCATCAGAGCCAGGCGTGGCATCAGGCTCTGAAGATCTCATCCTCCGGCTCCTGTAAAAAGAGAGCTGTAAGATATCAGGCGGTTTATCGTTTATAGCACCTCTGGCGCATTAATCGCTAAACCATAAAACTATGAAAAATAAGACCTATAATGGGAGAAAATCACAGAGCAAGGGGTGAGTGAGTTCTTACCTTGTTGTTTATGCTTGGGTCGATGCTGAACTTGCAGTAGGTAGGGTGTCAGAAACAATGGTGCACTTTTCAGAGGGAAAAGGGGAAAAGACAGAAATTGGCAGAAATGGAAGAATTGGGAGGAAAGGGGGCAGTGCACCTTTTTAATTCTGCTCGGTAGCCACAACGTTCCTCATCTGCACAGTCTGCAGGAGACAAAGCGCGACATCTGGATATAGTGGGTATTGTGATAAGGGTGTGGGGAAAAGGAAGAAGGTGAGGGGAACCTATGAAAGAAATGGGGAATTCTGTGGAAGGGCGAAAACTGTAATGGAGGAAAGAGGCAGTGCACCTTCTTTATCAGCCTGGTACACCTGGCACAGAAAGGAAAGGGAGGAAGGTAAGGAAAGAAAGGAAATGAAGAGGAAGGGGGCAGGAGCAGGTGCAGTGAAGGTAGAGATTTAAGTGCAGGAAGGAAAGAAGGAGAGGAATAGGGAATAAGAGAAAGGGAAGGGGGACTATGCAGCTTCATTATCAGCCTGGCGTGAAAATGAAAGGGGAAGAGGAGGGAAGGAAAGAAGAGGGGAAAGGAAGAGAGCAGGGGTGGTGGTTGCTAAGGTACAGAGTAAAGTGCAGGTAGGGAAGTAGAAGAGGAACATATGTGTAGTTATCACTTCAATCACACTGTAGTGCTACATGTGATGCATGTGATGGAATTACATTGCTAAATGAGCACTACAATTGCTACTAGTGCAAATATTTGCACTAGTAGTGCTACAAGCAATGTATAATGCAAGGTAAAATAATATCTATAATGCTGAATTTCGGTCACATGTAGTGCTAAAATCGCTATTAGTGCTAAATTTAGCGCTAAATTCGTGATTGAATCGCTAAAGTAGTGCTGAAAAAACATTGCTAAAGATTTAGCACTCCATGTGCAAAAGTCACAGCAATGACCAAAAGTTGATTGAACTGTGCTCTGCTGGAATCATAATCCTGAAGCTGAAACCGTTGTGGCTCTGCTTGCATCTTCTGAGATGGACCACAGGGGATTAGTGCCGTTTATGTTCTTCTTTCCAACTCCTTCTTTATGCTGAATTTGATAGATATTCTCCAACTTGAGAATCAATTGAAAATAAAAATCACAATCACATTGAGTACAGCACCCCAGCCCATCACCACTGCATATGACCACCACGGCGAGTGTTATGGAAGTACTGAACACCCATACGATATTGCACATTGTACAGATGCTTGACTGGTGTAGCAGGGGAGCACTGGCCCGCACGTTCTCTGCACTGCACCATATCTGTGTGTACTCCTCCCTCTGGACTGATCTTTCCTGTTGCTCTTGAACACTGGTCCTGGTCTCTGGTCTTCCAGTTTCCCAGCACATAGGCTATCTGCCCATCAATTGCCTACCAGGGGACATACTTATTACCACAGAATATTTGCCTGCTGGGAATAGTGTACATTGTTTCTCATATTCAAGACTGCTAAAAGTCCTGTCATAGAGTCCATAAACCATTGAGTTCTTCCATTGGGTACCCAACTTCACAGGATCAGCTTTCACTGTGAAGAAGAGCAAGAGCAGCTTAAGATTGCAGGTGCAGCTTCTATTCTCTTTGCTTTTTATGAGTTAGTTGGTCACACAAGAGATGACTTTCACACAGCTGGCTTATGTCTTTGCAGCCAAACGTATCATTTTACCAGTTTCAATGAAAAAAAGTATGAGCTACATCTGAATTTGCTGACAAGAATGACCTAGCAGATCCGATTATGGAACATGTGCCTGTTATACCATATGTCATTTTTCTCTTGGATTGTCTGTTCTGATAACATTAAACTACAAATGCATTTGCATGCAGAGGTAATTGGTAGATGGTCTCTTCAGTTAGTATTATGAAAACAGCAATGATAAATTGTAAAGCAGAAAAAATGATAAGAAATCTGAGAACACAGAATAACAATCAGATTACTGTTTATATACACTCAATCTGCATGAAGTATTAGGACTATAAGACCAGTCCTACAATAATAGAGGGCATTTACACAACAAGCAATTCAATTCTGATTACTTCTTAATAACTCTAAAAAGAGAGAATTATTTTATTTTTAAAATGGCACAATTATGCCACTTTCAGAAAAGAGATAAGTAGCACTTTCAAAAAAGGTGCAGAAGTAACACTTTTGGAAATGCTGTGCTTGTGCTGCTTCAGAAAGTGTCACTTTTGCGACACTTTCAAAAGAGTTGTGAGTGACAGTTCCAAAAGTCGCCAAAGTGACAGTTCCAAAATGTATGGTAGCAAAACACAAAGTCTACTTTTCCAAATTATAATCTTTATATATGTCTTTACAGCTATCGGTACCTTTTTTCCAGTTTACTACTACTACTGCCCATTACCACCATCCTCTAAAAATAAGATAAGGAGCATCTTATTAATAGTCATTGCCTTCTCCAGCCGAGAGCTGGGTCGGACAAATATTCCACATTAATTTGATTGACTATTTCTTCATTTAGGTGTTGTTGGAACTCTTTGGCACATCATCTCAACTCTTCTCACCTTGCCACACCACCTGTGACTTCAAAGTACTCACAACCAACCAGTCTTCAATGATGCCCTTTAGACTGGCTGCATTCACTGTCTTACCACTGTATGCCTTCTGGAACCCGCACACTTCGTACTATGTCTTTGTACTTGTATGTTCAGTCTTGCAAATAATCCCTGTTCCATCTAACTACAAGGTCACTCCACCTGTACAGCATCCTAGCCAGTCTTCTCAGGGCCTGATGGTCAGACCATCAATCTTCCTCACTCAACCAACCTCCCCGCCTTCCCCGGGTCTAATTTAACCTGAATTTCGATTTTCAGTTTGCCGTATCGGAAATAGGTAACCCCCATAATCTGCGGATGGGAAATATCTCGATAGTAATCGGGATTTACCGGTAGCCCGACCTATCCGACCGTTCCGGATTTATGAACCCTGCTACTGAGGGAGCCCGCAGGAGCGTTCACGGGCGAGTCTGTTGTGTTGAGTGGCGTGGCGGTTGTTGTGTTTTGTCTGCGCCGGTGCTCTCAGTGCCAGCCGCTCTTGCCTGTCGTTCTCCCCGCTGCCCCCCGCCCGCCCCAGGAGAGACCCTCCTCTGACCCGTCTTGCTCGTGCGGTGGGCTTGGCCTAGCGAGTGCCAGCGGGCCGGCAGTGCCGCAGCCCGCAGTGGCCACCTTGCGCATTGTTTGTTGCACTGCTGGTCTTCCCCAGCAGATCCTCCCGCCCTGCCGCCTTGTCGTCCACGCCCGCCCACGCCCCGCCAGCCCTGAGCTGTGTCCTCCCCATGCAGGATGCATGCATCCCGTGCCCTCCGCCGCCCCGAGCAAAGGGCTCTGTGCCGCGCTGCTGTCCTGGGGGGGGAGGACGAGACGATGTGGGGACCGCACTGCCACTGCCCCCTCAGTCCTCTGCAGCCCAAACAAACAGGGGGGGCAGCTGCTGTAGCCGCAGCATGCACGCGGGCGAGGTGGGGTCTGCCTGTGCCCGCGCGTGTTGTGCGGCCCTCTTTTGCCCCATTCGCGCCTGCTGTTTTTTCGCCCATTCCGCTCTCGTCATCGCCCCTTTTGCACGAGTCCTCGAGCGGCAGTTATGGGACCCCCGGCGCCCCCGTGGCCCCTCCCAGCAGCCTTCCCCGCTGCCCAGCCCCTGCCGCGTCACTTGGAGCGTCGCTGCTGCCCCACGGCACCGCCTGCAGGTGCCGCCCGTGGCGCCCGAGAGACCCGGAACCGGGGAAATGCTTGGGGCAATTCGTCGGCGGTGCACTTCGCACTTAGCGTTTTCGGGTCCGCAGCAGCGGTGCGGGTCTGCTCCGCTCGGACCACTGCGAAAACCAGCTGCCCAGGGCTCGTGGGCCACTGCCACAGGTCCCGAGGGCCACCCGGCGCCCCTGCGCCCCTCGGGCTGCTGCTGGCACGGGCGGGCACCACTGGGGGTCTTCAGTTCGCTCGCTCGGGTCGCCGAACTTTCGTTCCCGAAGGAGCGGCGGTTTTTGCGATGACGTCAGATACCCCGAATGACGTCGCGAATGGCAATTCGGAACAGCCACTCACACCGTAGTCCGACACAGAGAGAACCCAAATCGCGATGGCCAGCGGACCTCTTGTTGTTCTGGTCGCAGCTGCTGTGCTCTGCCTCTCAGTGCGTGTTGCAGCCCACTTCACGAGCATCCCTGAGCCTTCCCACAGGGCCCAGTGCGCGCGCTGGTATGTTCTGTCGAGGTGGGCAGCGGCTGCAACGTCTGGGCGACCGCAGAAGACACGGCTCACTGCTCGCTCCGCACTTCGGCTGCCGCCCACGAGCTCATCGAGGTACTCTCTTCCCACCCCTCTCCCGACCCTCCCAAGCCTCACTCCTGTGCAGGCACGCGTCCCGGACAACGCGGGGAGCACGGGGTACGTGCTGGTGCCCAGCAGCAGCGCCGATGTGCGCCTGGTGGGCAACGCGACGGTCAGGCCGCTGAGTGAGCGCCCCTGCATGGGCTGCGCCAGCACGCACGCGTTCTTCTACGAAGCCGCGGCCTCCGGGGCCATCAGTGTGGCCGGCGTGCGTCCCTGGGGCGCGCACGAGCACTACGACGCCTTTGCGCTGGGCGTCGACGTCGTCGCGGGCCCGCGGGTACCCGCGAGCTGCTCGGGGGCGTTCGCGGGCCTCGAGCACAACGGCAGCACGCTGGCCGTGCAGCGTGGGGCCCTCGTCGAGGTGCGCCTGATGGCGGCACCGGGGAGCACGGGCTACGCGTGGTCCGCGGACCCCGCGACGCCGGCGGACGCGGAGGCGGTGCTGCCGTGCAGGAGCCCCCCGCTGCTGGGATGCTCGCAGACGTTCGTGTTCTTCTACCGCGCGGCGAGCAACGGGCAGCAGCTGCGCCTCGACCACGTCAGGTTCGGCAGGGAGACGGTGGGCGTCTACGTGCTCACCCTCCAGCTCGTCTGATGCGCGTAGTGCAGAACCACAGATTAATTGAGAGCATCTGAACATCTGAGGAGAAAAACACTTTAGAACAAAAAACAAAATGCACAGCTCCTAGTGATTCTTGGCACTCTCAAACGATGGCTGCGCACGGCAGCTGTGCTCATGTGACACAGGAAATGACGCTTCTGTTCTCCGTGAGGGTCAATGACAGCATAGCTACCGTGAAGAGGGCCAGGAGCAGAGCAGAAGTCGAGCCAACACCATGTGGGGTACTTTGCTCTCATCACTTGATGGGCGGAGAAAGCTCCGTGGAGGGGGACTGAGGGTGGGAGAGCGATGCCGTGGGGGCTCTCATGAGGGATCTACGGGCGATTGGCTGCTCCCTTCCTCGCCTCTGCCGCGCGGTACTGCTGCACTGCACGGCGGGCACGGCCCTGCTCGCCCTCCAGCGCCACCGCCTGCAGGCGGCCACCGGCGGCAGCGGTGGCAGGGCCCGAGGCGGCGGTGAGGGCGTCGTAGAGGCACATGGCGGGGAAGTTGCCCTTGGAGTCCTCGAGCTTCTCGATGAGCAGCGGCAGGGCCGCCTCCCCCATCGCGACGAGCGCGTCCCAGTCGGGGCCGTGGGCCCACGCGGTGGTCGACGACGACAGCGTGCTGAACCACGTGGCCTTCCACGCGCCAAAGTGCTTCTCAAAGTCCTGCCTCGCCGACATTCGCTGCTCTGCTTTGCTGCTGCTCTGCTCTGCTCTGATTGTTCAAAGTCTGAGCGGAATCACACGGGTCTGATCTCTGTGCCCACCACCATTTCCGTCATGGAGATCGGCAGCCCTCCGGTGCTCGTGCAGGGCATCTCGGGCGAGATGATGCCGAAACAGAACACATTTCCTGCGGCATCATGCGCAGACGACGACGAAAGCGATGGAGACAAAACGACATCACTCCTCATTGCGGCATGCAGCTCCTCGGTCAATCGAGAATAGTGGTCGATGGGGCATGTTGTCATCTTGTGCGGGGCATTGTCGTCTGCATGGTTCGTCATCTCGTCTGTTCTCGACTGCCCCATAAATGCGCATCTGCGTCGGCCTGGAGTCATCAGAGCTTTCAAAACAGATTTGCAGTGAAGCAGAAGACACAGAACAGGTTAAATGGCGTATCCCCGTGACCTCAGCCAGGACGAGTGCGACACGCTGGGCATCCCCTTCCCGAGTCCTGCCTACAAGGTGGAGGGCCCTGCAGACCAGAGCTACAACTGCATTGCCTACGCCCTCGGATTCACTGACTGGTCCGTTCGCCAGTCCTCCATCCAGTCCTTCTCTGACGGTGCTCACGCCATGTGTTCCCCACAGTTGGATCAACCCGCAAGACGTTGATTTCTCCCAGCTGCTCCCGCAGCCGCTGCTCGGCGCTGCGGCCACCATCGACAAGTGGGGCACACCTGCAGAGGCCTTCACGCACATGAGCAGGGTCCGCGGGCCACGCGGCCTCCCCACCTCCAAGTGCGGCCCATGGCTGCTTGTCTCGCACCCCAGGCCAGGCCCCCTCGCCCACGCGGTGTACGGAGACGTCAATGCCTCGTACACCAAGAAATCCAATTGATGCCCCTCCGGCCTTGGCCTCTTGAGCAGTGGAGAGAGCACAACGAATCCTCAAGTGGGCACAGACAATCACCAATCTCACCATTCTCGTGCCCAGCAATGAAACAAAGGTATCGCTCAATGACCACTCAGGAGTGAATTGCAGTTCTGAAATCGGAAGCGAACATGTCTGCTCCGCTACGTCGAGAGAGAATTATCAACACTGTGGATGGAAATTGAGCAGAAGACGCCCTTTCTATGGCGTCTGAATTCCTGTCAGGAGGTAGGGGGGTTTCGTTCTCATGAAGGAGGGCATTTTCCTAGTCAAATGAGTAGAGAACAACCGCAGAATTGAAAACTCTAGAAGATGCTCAGCAGGCTGAGGCTCAGATTTAGGTCTGCCGCCATCAGGTATACCGATTGATCACACGACAGCTGTGGCACAGGGAAAGGCGAGATGAGAGCAGAGGTCGAGCCAACACACCATGTGGGGTACTTTCGTTGCTCTCATCACTTGGAGGGCGGAGAAAGCTCCGTGGAGGGGGGACTGTGGGTGATGCTGAAACAGGACACATTTCCTGCGGCATCTCACCGATGACAACGAAAGCGACGGAGACAAACCGACATCACTCCTCATTGATCCAACAGTTGGATCAACCCGAAAGACTATGATCTCTCCCAGCTGCGCCCGCAGCCACTGCTTAGCCCTGCGGCCACCATCGACAAGTGGGGCACACCAGCGTGCGCCTTCACGCACATGAGCAGGGTCCATGGGCCACGCGGCCTTCCCACCTCCAAGTGTGGCAAATGGCTGCTTGTCTCGCACCCCAGGCCAGGCCCCCTCTTCTCTGCAGACTACGGCAACGTCAATGCTACGTACACCAAGAAATCCATTTGATGCCCTGCCGGTGACCCCTCTGCTGTGGCCCTTGAGAAGTGTAGAGTGCACATCACAATCTAATCAGGACACAGACGATCATCAAATCACCACTCTCGTGTCCAGAAATGAAACAAAGGCATCGCTCCAGTCCACTCACAAGAGTGAATGCAATTCTGAGCTCGAAAGCAAACATGCCTGCTCTACTTCCATGAGAGAGTTTTTTATTCATCAAATTCCATCTCTTATACAAACACAAGTAATTTTGCAGAGACAACCTTCTTTTCAAATAGATTTCATTGATTTGTTCTTACAAGTGCAACTCAATCATGTTCTCATAATTTCCTGGAAACAGAGCAGAAGACACTACTCTTTCTATTATCCAGCATAACAGTATATATCCTCTTCATGTACCTGTTGACACCTTTTTTGCAGGCTATTGTTGAAACGGTGCCTGGACCATGGGCGACGTGAGCAGCTATGGCATTGACGACTTTGCTGCGCGGGTCAATGCGGGAGCCAACACGGGCAAAAAACTCTACACAGCAGCCACGCAGGCAACTGGAGCACTGTCGATGCAGCCATGGCTACGAGAGTGCTCGTGGACTTGACGTGGACCACATGTGAGCTTCAACTATTTATCTTTTTCCTGTTCTATGATGACTAAACAACAAAATGAATAAATTACTTTGCGAACCCTGCCAAGTGTGGTGGTATCAGAGATATCCCACTATTGATGTGGCTCTGCTGATATGGCAATGACGCCATCGGCACTGCCTGAATGACCTGCCTCCCCAAAGGTACTCATAATAGAGAGAAACCCTGAGTTAGTGTCCACTCCACACAGGGCCCCTCCTGGGGTACTACCACAGTGAATTCACTGGGTTTGTGGGACCCCCCACTATCCCAGCCTTCTTTTCGGCATGTGCACAACACCGGAAATCATGCTGTGCTCCCGCCTTGAGGACTTCCTCGCCCTCAACCCTGCTGCAATGCTGATGCTGTCAGTGGTGTGCGATGCCACCCTCGAAGTCGCAGTGGCACTAGATGCTGCTGCTGATTTCGGCATTCCTGTCCCATGGCCCACTGCTGTACCAGCACCGGTGCCCACGATGATGATGAGAAGCATACCTGTGCCTGCCTTGCAGCCTCTGGCGACCCACCTTGACACGTTGGACGTCACCATGCAGCCCCCAGCGCCGCACTACGATGCCCCGGACCAGCGCAAGTCAGAGAAGGAGCGATCCCTGGTCTTAAACTGGCGTCCTCCTGCCCCTGTCCCTGTGTCCATTCTTGCTCAGCTGCCCACGCCTGCTCAAGCCCCTGTCAGACCTTGCCCACGTTCTGCAGCCCCACCAATGCCGCAAGAGCCCATGCACCCACTGTGTGACCACTGCTCTCCTGTGCGTTTTTCACCTCAGATGATGCAGGTCATTGGCTCAACGGTCTGTGACCTCGACACAACCCCTGGTGCCGACCTCACTGAGCCCACTGGAGTTTCCTCGGCTGGCCCCATGACACGTGCGGATGACCTCATTCAGGCCATCAGCACCCTTGATGTCTCCATGCCCCATCACTGCACGAGCATGCCATTGGTCACGTTTGAGGCCACACTCCTTGATGGGCACACTGTTCACTGTGTTGCTGATACCAGCGCTGCGTGCAGCATCATGCGATGTTGCCTCGCTTCTCAGCTACATGTACTGGTATCACCATGCATGACTTTGCACATCTGCCTGGGCAACGACTCACACGTTCTCATCTTGGGTGAGGCGGTGTACTACAGTCCTGGCAATAATTGGCTGACATCCCACAGTTTTGTCACAACTTCTTTGTTGTTCTTGGGGCCTGGGAGTAGGAAAGAGCAGGAGAAGTCCCGATCCCTAGTAGCAAGTGTAGTCCCCTTGAGTATCAAGGACACGTTCCATGCGTGAATTCATGGAGGCGACCAAGTTCTGTGCATAGCTGACTGGGAGCTCTAGGCACATGAAGTGCTACATGTGCAGCATGAATTACATATGCAACATGCACCACATGTGCTGAAAAACAATGCATGCTTTATCAATTGGCACACAACATACACAGCACATGCTATACACATACCTCTACTGCAGAAGCCATCTTGGCTGCTGCACACTTCATCTGTGCTGCTTCCAGGCAGCAGCATACGCACGATGTTGGGGGGTCCATGATCTGGGCTACCACTTTGCCTGAAGAAACTTTGTCTCTCTTGTTCTTGGAGAACTGGGCACTGGCTTTCTGTGAAGCCAGGCCCAGCCCATGATGTGCATGATGCACGCAATGCACACCACATGCATGAAGTGCACGACACAAACACATAATTGAAGGAAAAGGGGAAAAGGAAGGAAGAACAAGGCAGAACAAGGAAGAAACACACACCTTGCAGCTGAGGCTGCATTCTCACACTCCGGCAAGAAGTACGTGGTGTTCTTACCAGAGCTTGAACTGACTTCCTGCTGAAGGTGGTTACCATGAGAAGATGCAGCTGCATTGCTGGTGGCTGCTGCATGCAGTGCTCGTCTTTGACTTTGTCCTTCTTGTTGGCCTTATGACGGTAAATGGTATCAGTGTAGTGATGAAGGGCATGGTGCAAGCTCGTGCTTTACCTCTTCCTGTGATGAATATTATAGAAACACCCATTGGTTTAGCAACTGTAGAGGAAAAAGGAATGAGTGAGTAAGGGGAAAACGTACTGTCATTTTGTGAAACTCCTTGTCCAGGGCCTTGGTTACCATAGTCCTGGGGTTCAGGGGGCACAGCAGCTACAGGTGCAGCTGCTACTGCACCTCCTGCTTCAAGAGGAACCCCTGTGTCGTGTCAATCATATGTCTTTGCAGCCAAACGTACCATTTTACCAGTTTCATGAAAAACACCAAAAAGTGAAAAAGTCGTTTAAAACGACATTTGAATAATATGAAAAAACTAAGTCAGTGTAAATAACTCATAATGTGCACATAAAATGAAAGCAATTCTCATTTTCGTGAATTCCAATAATGCACAAATCGATAAGCAATTGATTCCTGTTTTCTCGAATTCCAAATTTGACGTCATTGTCGCGAAAGCCACACCTGAAAAAGTCGTTTTAAAACGACATTTTGTTTCATACTTAGTTTTTTCATTAAAACTGGTAAAATGGTACGTTTGGCTGCAAAGACATATCGGTTGGGGGCAAAACAACAGTCAAAGCAGACCAGCAACTGGTATACACAATCGCGGACCATTGAATGTGCGAAAAGAAATATGTTTATGAGGACAATTGAATGTTTGTTAGGCGCAACTGAAAATGGTTGGAATGTGGGCCACGAACATTCAAATGTTCTTTGCAGGGATTCGCCAACACGCCACAGTGCCAAACATTGGTAGACACCGGGCTTCTTGGGGTGCAAGTGCCTGCTGCACGCGGATAGAGATGCCCTTGTTCCCAGTTGAGAAGAACCGCAGAATTGAAAACTCTAGAAGATGTTCAGCAGGCAGATGCTTAAACTGATGTATGCTGACCCTCAGGTAAACCGATTGCTCACACGACTGCTGGGGGGCTCTCAGGAGGGATCTACGGGCGATTGGCTGCTCCCTTCCTCGCCTCTGCCGCGCGGTACTGCTGCACTGCACGGCGGGCACGGCCCTGCTCGCCCTCCAGCGCCACCGCCTGCAGGCGGCCACCGGCGGCGGCAGTGGCAGGGCCCGAGGCGGCGGTGAGGGCGTCGTAGAGGCACATGGCGGGGAAGTTGCCCTTGGAGTCCTCGAGCTTCTCGATGAGCAGCGGCAGGGCCGCCTCCCCCATCGCGACGAGCGCGTCCCAGTCGGGGCCGTGGGCCCACGCGGTGGTCGACGACGACAGCGTGCTGAACCATGTGGCCTTCCACGCGCCAAAGTGCTTCTCAAAGTCCTGCCTCGCCGACATTCGCTGCTCTGCTCTCATACACAGACGACGACGAGAGCGATGGAGACAAAACGACATCACTCCTCATTGCGCCGGCCTGCTCCTCGGCCAATTGCGAATAGTGGTGGATAGAGGATGTTGTCATCTTGTGAGGGGCATTGTCGTCTGCATGGTTTGTCATCTCGTCTGTTCTCGACTGCCCTATAAAAACTGCGTCGGCCTGGAGTCATCAGAGCTTTCAAAACAGATTTGCGGTGAAGCAGAAGACACAGAACCGGTTCAATGCCGTATCCCCGTGACCTCAGCCAGGACGAGTGCGACGTGCTGGGCATCCCCTTCCCGAGTCCTGCCTACAAGGTGGAGGGCCCTGCAGACCAGAGCTACAACTGCATTGCCTACGCCCTCGGATTCACTGACTGGTCCGTTAGCCAGTCCTCCATCCAGCCTCTCTCTGACACTGCTCACGTCGTGTTCCCCACAGTTGGATCAACCCGGAAGACTATTCTCTCCCAGCTGAACCCGCAGCTGCTCCTCAGCCCTGCGGCCACCATCGACAAGTGGGGCACACCTGCAAAGGCCTTCAAGCACATGAGCAGGGTCCACGGGTCACGCGGCCTCCCCACCTCCAAGTGCGGCCCATGGCTGCTTGTCTCGCACCCCAGGCCAGGCCCCCTCGCCCACGCAAAGTACGGAGACGTCAATGCCTCGTACACCCTGTGACCAATAAACCCATTCAATGCCCCGCCGTCCTTGGCCTCTTGAGCAATGAGAGAGCACAACGCATCCTGAAGTGGGCACAGACAATCACCATTCTCACCATTCTCGTGCCCAGTAATGAAACAAAGGCATCGCTCCATGTCCACTCAGGAGTGAATACAGATCTGAGATCGGAGCGAACACGTCTGCTCCGCTAACTCGAGAGAAGAATTATCAACACTGTGGAAGGAAATTGAGCAGAAGACGCTCATTCTATGACGTGTGATGCCTGTCAGGAGAAAGAGGGGTTTTCGCTCTTCTGGATGGAGGAGGGCATTTTCCTAGCAAATGAGTACAGATATAAAAACTCCAGAAGATTCACAGCAGGCTGGGGCTCAGACTGATGAGTGCCGCCATCAGATCTCCCAATTGCTTACACGACAGCTGTGGCACAGGGAAAGGCGCTGCCTTGTGCTCAAGCAGGCGTTTTCAATATTGGTGGCACTTGGAATAAAGTTCTTGCAGCAAATGGAAATGAGATGAGAGCAAAGGTCGAGCCAACACACCAGGGGTACTTTCGTTGCTCTCATCACTTGGCGGGCGGAGAAAGCTCCGTGGAGGGGGGTACTGTGGGTGGGAGAGCGATGCCGTGTGCTGTGGGGCTCTCAGGAGGGATCTACGGGCGATTGGCTGCTCCCTTCCTCGCCTCTGCAGCGCGGTACTGCTGCACTGCACGGCGGGCACGGCCCTGCTCGCCCTCCAGCGCCACCGCCTGCAGGCGGCCACCGGCGGCAGCGGTGGCAGGGCCCGAGGCGGCGGTGAGGGCGTCGTAGAGGCACATGGCGGGGAAGTTGCCCTTGGAGTCCTCGAGCTTCTCGATGAGCAGCGGCAGGGCCGCCTCCCCCATCGCGACGAGCGCGTCCCAGTCGGGGCCGTGGGCCCACGCGGTGGTCGACGACGACAGCGTGCTGAACCACGTGGCCTTCCACGCGCCAAAGTGCTTCTCAAAGTCCTGCCTCGCCGACATTCGCTGCTCTGCTTTGCTGCTGCTCTGCTCTGCTCTGATTGTTCAAGTCTGAGCGGAATCACACGGGGTCGTGGTGCAGATCGCTGTGGTGCCACGCCACCATTTCCGTCGCGGAGATCGGAAGCCCTCCGGTGCTCGTGCAGGGCATCTCTGGCGAGATGATGCTGAAACAGGACACATTTCCTGCGGCATCAGGCACAGACGACGACGAGAGCGATGGAGACAAACCGACATCACTCCTCATTGCGCCGGCCTGCTCCTCGGCCAATTGCGAATAGTGGTGGAAAGGGGATGTTGTCACCTTGTGAGGGGCATTGTCGTCTGCATGGTTCGTCATCTCGTCTGTTCTGAACACATCTTAAAAGCCCCCTGCGTTATAAGAGTCAGCAGATCCCAAATAACAGACACCCGACAGAACCAGCACAATGGCGTATCCCCGTGACCTCAGCCAGGCAGAGTGCAACATGCTGGGCATCCCCTTCCCGAGTCCTGCCTACAAGGTGGAGGGCCCTGAGGACCAGAGCTACAACTGCATTGCCTACGCCCTCGGATTCACCGATCGGTTCGTCCTCCAAGTGGGCCACACTTCTGTCGTCAGCGTGCTAATCTCTGGCGCGCTGCTCACGTCGTGTTCCCCACAGTTGGATCAACCCGCAAGACGTTGATCTCTCCCAGCTGCACCCGCAGCCGCTGCTCGGCCCGGCGGCCACCATCGACAAGTGGGGCACACCTGCAAACGCCTTCACGCACATGAGCAGGGTCCATGGGCCACGCGGCCTCCCCACCTCCAAGTGCGGCAAATGGCTGCTTGTCTCGCACCCCAGGCCAGGCCCCCTCGCCCACGCAGTGTACGGAGACGTCAATGCCTCGTACACCCAGTGATCCCATTGACATTGACGCCCCTCCCACTGTGGCCGTTGGCAGTGGAGAGAGCACAACACATCCTCAAGTGGGCACAGACAATCACCAGTCTCACTCCTCCCGTGTCCAATAATGAAGCAAGGGCATCGTTCCATGTCAACTGTGGAGTAAATACGGGCATTTTTCTCCCACCCTAAGTCCGGGGGACCTCTGCGCCGGTGCACCGCCTGGGAACGATCCCCCAGAGGGGGAGCAAGGTGCACTGAACAATAAGTACATGGCCACGACCGAGCAGGCGACCTGGCCCCTGAGGGGCCATTTGCAATTTGGAGGAGCGCGTTCTGGGTTCTGCACGAGCATGTTTGCTCCACTATCGCTCCGCCAAAGACTTGCGGGGAGCGAGCCCTGATGCACCACAGATGCAGCTTCACGTCCCTGCAAGATGCTTATGCCTTTGTAGCCCTTTGTCCCACTTGCAGGGGCCGATAAGGTGGAGGTGCTAAGGGAAGGGTCTGGTGCTCTGCGGATGCCCGAATCTCATCCCCTGGGCATCCGTCCTTCTTGCTCAAGGACTTGCTTTGAAAGTGAACAGGCTACTTTTCACTCTTTCCATGGCCCGTTTTTTGTTTTCATCCTGTGCTGTATCCACACCGCCCTTGTCACGGTCAGAATGAAGGGAGTGCCATGGTCCAGAAAAGAGTAACGCTCTCCATGACATACAGGCTTGTGTCCATCTAGAGGTGCTGCAATGGCTCCCAGTAAGTATGAAAGGGACCGTCGACACCGAGGTACTTAAGGTGTTGAAGCTGAGAGACTGACTGAATAGTTGCATCACAAGGGGCAGTCCAGTCAGTGAGGTGAGCTGTGGTTGATTTGCATAAGAGCCGTGCACTGTCTAGAGAAGATCCATCGATAATTTGGTACGGTAGTGACACCTGGGGCTCCGAGGCACAAACAGAGCCACGATTCTGTCCCCGGCCGTCCTCATTCCCGCGGGCCGTCTGAGGCCTGTGCAGTGGCCTCTCCCATCCTCGGTGACCTATCTGCCAAGTGAAGACACCTGTCATGCTGTTGGTCTGCAGGTGCATGCCGCTCACAATGTGATTGTCGTGGGTCTGCGGGCTCGCGGGCCCACAGTGCAATCGCTGCCACTGGAATCGTGGCCATACAATCATCCAGTGCTGGTCTTTCATGAGAATCAACTTCGCAATGTCATCAGTGAAACATTGAAGATAACAAATGAAATGCAGAATTGTATTCTGCGCTGCTGCGGTTCGGTGAAAAAAGCTCGAGGGCTGGTGAATGTCGTTGTGCGGGGGTGAGTAGAGTGTGGGCTGAGCGGGTGCTGGATGGTACGCGGGTGGACTGCGCCCGTCGTGCACTTAATGAGAGATGTCCGTGACGCAGTCCTGAGCACCGCTCCCGCCGACACCGATATCGTAGCTGTCCGTGTGCAGCTGCACGCTCGGCAGCTCGCCCAGCGGCGGCGGCGGCGGCGTGTACTCGAGCACGGGCATGCAGGGCCCCGTCGTGAGGCTGAGAGGCGCCAAGCTCTCTCGTGCGAACTGCTCCATGTCCACGCTGAGCTGGAACGAGTCCGAGGCAACGGCGCCAACGCCCACTCCAGAGTCCGCAGTCACTCCGGAGAACACGGTGGGGCCGCCCTCGACGCTGTTGTTTTCCGTGTGCGACACCGAGACGAAGTTGGCCGACGGGCCCTGCACGGGGAAGTTCGCGGCTCCTTGGTTGCGCTTGGAGAGCGACCTCAGGACGGCCATCACGACGACAACGACCGCGGCCACCACGATCGCACCCCCAACCACTCCCACTAGAGGCGCAACGAAGGACAGGTTCGGCCCATCGCCTCTGGAATTCGATTTCGCATTAGAATAGAATTTCAAATTGCACTTGGTTTTGAAACGAATGTGAGCGCACTTCTCCGGGGCGCACGAGTCGTAGAACCACAGCGAGCACGCGGCGCGCGACGACGAAGACGCGTTGAGGCAGAGCCCGGTGTCGGAGCACCACCCGCACGAGGGACTCTCGGCGACGCAGCTGAGGCACGTCTCGTGCTGCTCGCAGCCGTCCCCCGAGCTCGCCTCAGCGACGGGCGGCTTGGGTGGCTGCACGTACTTGGCCCGCCAGAAGCCCAGCATAGAGACCGTCTTGTTGAAGTGCCGCACGAGCACCGCTCGCGCTGATTTGGGCGTCGAGCACGCGGGGGCCGAGGACGTCGTCTCGACAGCAGCGATCCACCCGCTGGCCGCGTTTGTCAGGAGGAAGTCGCCTGTGGTGGGCGACTGCTCCGCTGTCCACGTGCACTCGCTCTCGGTGCCACTGCACGAGTGGCGCAGGGCCAGGGGCACCGAGTCGTTGTCGAGCAACTGCGTGCCGACCCCGAGGAATACCGACGTGTTGTAGAGCCGCAGGCTGAACGCGGCGGAAGCGTTGGGACCCGTGCTGAGCGCGGGCACGACATCCCACCAGCAGGGCTCGCCCAGCGCGCGCGTGTTGAAGAACACGGCGCTGCCGTTGCAGGCACAAAGCCAATAGTACGTGTCCTGCACGTAGACGCCCACAGGCGAGCTCTGCGAGGCCACCCACGAGGCCAGCGTGGCATCCGCGGGTCTGTCGACAAGCCCGACTGTCCAGCCCATCATCCCCGAGAACCACGTGGCGCAGAGGTAGTCATAGCCGCGGGCGTATCCGACGTACCTGCCCCGCTGCTCAAACGACACCAGCGCGGGGTTCGACAGCCCCGCCACCTTGCGGAACGTGCACAGCGACGCCGACACGGCTGGGCTGACGGCCACCAGGCGGCCAGTGGCGTTGCTCTCTGCGCAGAGGAAGAAGCCGTCGTTGGCTGCGGGCATCAGCGACACGCCGTCGGCGGAGCCGTCGAGGCCCGGAAGCTCGCGGAACAGGAACTGCGCATCCGAGTAGACCCTCGGCGTCGCGTACACTGTCCAGGGAGGGGTGGGCTTGTCAGGCAAGCTGTGGGGGGCCCGTGGGGGCTTCGGGGATTGGGGGCCTGTGTAGTGGGGCAGGAGGAAAAAACCGTCTTTGCAATCGCCGATGATGGCCACGCGGAGGGCGAGGCTCGGGTCCCACGCCGAGTTGTACTGCGTGTAGACCGAGCACAGGGCTGCTGCTGGGAGGAGCAGCAGGGGCAGCAGCCTGTGCTGCATTAAATGCGCTGCTGCACAACACAGATATCCCGCCCCCGCTGTTTTTTCTCTGCACTTTTCGCTATTTTTGGGTTCCGATATAGAATCGCGCCTGTCGCGCGGCCGCGATGGCCTCCATGGCGTTTGCCCTCTCCACGCCGCTCACTGGTCGTGGCGGTGTTGATTCATTTCTCGGCGAAAACGAGAGATATCTTCCAGGGAGTATTTCCAAAAAGGAATTGAGGAACAGTTGATCCGGGCTGATTTCCTGGTATGGCGGAGTCGGCAGCAGACCACACACTATGTTGTCGGTGACCGCGCCCGTGGTGGTATGTATTGGGAGGTGGAAAGACCTCCTTTCTATTTTGGGGTGTGGGACAAACTGACCTCCCTGAATCGAGCCGCCGATTTGTTACGGGTCTCCAGAAGCTCGCCCAGGCGATAGTAGTTCCATCCGGGTTGCTGCCCCTCCCACGTTGCCGTGGCAAATGGCGAGTGCTACCCGAATCCTGACTGAAGTCAAGTGAACATGAATTCTCGAAAATGGCGTGTGCTTCGTTTTCCGTTCTCGTGCACACGGTGGTTTTAAACCGGCGGGGAGCGGCAGCCCGGGCATGCCTGGCAGATCAGCAGGTGGGCCTGAGCGCACGCAATGTCGTGTAGCAGCACAACTGATTTCGCTGGGGAAACAGTGCAGCGCAATGCGTGTGGGGCTGGCGCACCCCTTCGGAGAGCGGGGGGAACACCTCCGGCCCCTGCCCGACCGTCCGCGAGTGGAGGAGCGGGAGAGGCGCGCGTGGCAGCTCCGCACTCACCACTGGCAGCCGGTGCAGGCCCCTCAAGTCCCGCGCAGGGCGAGTGCAACACACCGGCGAGCCCCGATCGGCCCGGCACCGCACAACTGCCCAAAGGGGCAACGGAACACATCAGAGAGCGCTGTGCTGGACAATTCACGCAGTGCGATATCCGCAACGAGGAAAATCGAAATATCTCCGTCGGCGAACAAAAACGTCACAGGTGCTCAGAAATCCGCAGAACCGTCACAAGCCAGAGAAGCAAGCATCGAACCAGCAGCAGCAGCAGCAATGCCCAAGTACGTCCTGACAGGGGCCGACGGGAACCTGGGCTCCGTGGCCGCCGACTACGCGCTCGAGATCGCTGCTCCCGGCGACCAGCTCGTCTTCACGTCGTACAAGCTCGAGGCCCTCCCGCAGGCCACCCTCCAGCGCTGGCGCGCCCGCGGCGCAGAGGTCGTCGCGGCCACCTACGACGACGTCGAGACGCTCCAGCGCGTCTTCGCGGGCGCCGAGGCCATCGCGTTCATCTCCACCTGGCTCCTCGGCGAGGGCCGCCGCAAGCAGGTGCCTTTTTGTGGCGTAGCCGCAGAGCGCCCGCGCGCAGAGCAGCGGGTCCGCGGAACGATTCCTGATTCCGGAGACTTCTCGCGCAGGCGCGGAACGTGATCGCGGCGGCCAAGGCGGCCGGGGTGAAGCGCGTGTGCTACACGTCGTTCGTTGGGGCGGGGACTACGGCGACGCGGGACGAGGACATCCCGTTCCTTCCGCGGGACCACCACTACGTCGAGGGCGTCATCCGGGCCTCGGGGCTGCAGTACAGCATCCAGCGCAACTACCTCTACGCCGACAACATCCCGGCGCTGTTCGCGCAGTCGTGGCGGTTCTGCGGCGACCGCTGGCTGACCAACGCGCACGGGCAGCGCGGGGCCTACGTGGCCCGCGAGGACTGCGGCCGCGTGCTGGGCGCGCTGCTGCTGGGCCGCGGCGAGGCCAACCGCGTCTACGAGGTCACGGGGCCCGCGGCCGTCACGCAGCAGGAGGTCTTCGAGTGGATGTGCGCGCAGACGGGCTACAAGGGCCAGTTTGTCGACATGCCCGACGCGGAGCTGCGCAAGTGGTGGCTCGACCACGGGCTGCCCCTCGACGTCTACGGCGACTTCAGCAAGCTGCCCATGAAGCTCTGCATCGGCGACCTGCTCTGCTGCGGCGAGATGCTCGCCAACGGCTCCATGAGCCAGACCACCGACGCCGTCGAGAAGCTCACGGGCCGCAAGCCCCTGCCCTTCCAGCAGGCGCTCCTCAAGTACAAGGACATCTTCCCCAAGTAGCACCGCCTGTCCGATGCCCTCCCCTGCGGCCCGCGGCCTGCCCGCACTGAAGCCCGGGGCAGCGCGGGGGTTCAGAATGCACGCCAACCAGTTCTGCAAATACAAAAAACAAAGTGCCCTCTGTGGATAGAAAAAACCGCTACTGTGCCGGTCCGTGGCTGCAGCCGCGGAAGCTGGCGTTCGGCACCCCGAGCTTCCGAGCAGCTATTTTGCTCAGCATAAGGCGCTGACCGTTCCGAGTCTCCGAATCTTGCCAGTGTGGGGGGAAATCATATAAACTAGCTCAGAGGGGAACTTACTGTCTGGACCGAACCCACAGTCGCCCGCGATTGAGGCGAAGCGGTGGTACGACGGTGTCCGTGGGCTGCCGTGCTGTCCGAACGCACGGTTGTGCCCGATGCGGACTGGAAAACCGCAGGTTGTGTTCTTTCGAAGAGAAGCCTTCGCCATTTTGAGCTGCAACGCTGATTTTGCCACTGCGCACCTGTTAGGCTTTTCCGAATGAAGACGAACGTCCCACTTAGTTAATTATGAGCGATAGTATACTTGGCTGGCAATATTAGATTGTTTTCTCTTCTCATTTGGAGTTGAAATGAAGATGAATTCCCGGGTTTCCCGAGAGGTTTGAATGGCGCACTGCTGCTCAGAGCGGAAATGTTGCGAAACTGGAGACCCCATCTGGGCCCCACCCGCCCCATCATCGCCGGCGTCTGCCCGCACCGTCAGCACATCTGAAGTCACGGCGAAGTGGATCCCGAGGTTGGCCATGGGGAGGCAGGGCCCCGACGCGAGGCTGAGAGGCGCCAAGCTCTCGCCTGCGAACTGCCTGGAGAACGTGCTGAGGCCCGACAGCTGTGAGTCGGGGAGCACGCCCGTCTCGAGGTCGGGAGTCACAGCGAGGAACTCTGTGGGTGCCTCTGGGTCGTTCTGGTGGCCCTCGCGAGACACAAAAACGAAGTCAGCGGACGCCGAGGGCTCGTGTGTCGGGGCTCCCGAGCTGCCCTGCGACCTCCTGGCCAGCACCCTGACCACAATGGCCACCGTCGCAGCGGCGCCGACCACCACGGCAACGGAGCAGACGACGCCGACAAGAGGCACGACGAGCGACGACAGGCCCCTCTTTCCTCTGCAGAAGAGCGGTCAGACACGCTCAGAGACATTCGAGTGCCATTGCAGTGGTCGCACCTGGACGCGGCGGTGCAGGTGCCGCTGAGCCACAGCGAGCAGTTGTGGGGCGATTGCAGACGACGCGTTGAGGCAGAGGCCCGTGTCGGCGCACCAGCCGCACAGCTCATCGCTCGACGCGCAGCTCTGGCACGTCTTTCGTTGGGCGCACAGACCGCCCTCCAAGGCATTTCGGGAGCCGTCGCCCATGGCAACCACGTCAGGCTTAGTCGGCTGGGCGTATCCGGACCGCCAGAAGCCCAGTGTCTGCGGAGTCGCGTTGTGCTGCCTGGCCAGCAGCACTGCCCGTGTGGCCCCCGCTGTCTCCTGCAGCGTCACGACCAGCCCGCTCGCCACGTGCGTCAGGAACAAGTCGCCCATCCGCGGAGACATGTCCGCAGTCCATATGCAGAGGCGCTCTGTGCCCGCGCAGCTGTGCACGCGCAGCGGCAGCGCCGCAGAGTCGTTGTCGCCGGGGCTCTCGTGCTCAGCGACTCCCAGGAAGAGGGACGTGTTGCGCAGGCGGAGGCTCACAGCGCTGGACGGGCTGTCGTCTGTGCCCAGCGCTGCCACCACGTCCCACTGGCACTGCACGCTGTCTCTGAGGTGGTCCGTGTCGACGAACACAGCGCTGCCGCTGCGATCGCAGAGCCAGTAGCGCGTGTCCTGCACGTACACCGACACCACGGATCTCTGCGATACCACCCACGTGGCCAGCCTGGCGTCTGCGGGCCTCTCGACGAGCCCCACGGTCCACCCTGTCCGTCTTGCAAACATGGCGGCGCAGTCGTACGAGTACTCACGCGCGTAGGCGACGTACCTTCCCCGCTGCTCAAACGACACCAGCGCAGGGTTCGACAGCCCCGCCACCTTGCGGAATGTGCACTACGTGCCGGTCTTTAGTGCGCAGGAGGCAGCAGCAGCGTGGAAGGCGAGCGCACCAGCGAGGGGCTGAGGGCCGCGCGGCTGGCAAAGACGAGGCGGTCCGTGTCGTTGCCCTCTGCGCAGAGGAAGAAGCCATCGTTGGGCGCGGGCATCAGCGACACGCCGTCGGCGGAGCCGTCGAGGCCCGGCATCTCGCGGAAGAGGAACTGGGCGTCCGAGTAGACCCTGGGCGTCGCGTACACTGCGGGGAAAATAGGGTGTGAACGGGGCATCTCGGTGGGCCTGTGGAGCGGTGCACGGTCTCTGCAGGTGCCAATGACCATGGAGCGCAGGCCGAGGCTCGTCTCCCACGCAGAGTTGTACTGCGTGAGGACCGCGGAGCACAGCGCAGCCGCGCTGGGAAGGAGCAGCAACAGTTGGGGCTGCATGTTTCAGTGAACTGGGGATTGGGGATTCGGTTGTTGGAAATTCACTTGTGCAGTTTTCCTGCATTTGTCTTCGAGAGAACAGGAAAAGAAGACCCGCAGAATCAGGCAGAAGCGGTGTGAGCAGACCGCCGAATGAGGGCAGGCATAATTCATCTTGATGATTGGTTAGAGCACTTCAAGCCAGCAGAAGAGGTGGGAAAAACTGATGCTTCTACACGATTTCCTCTTTCTGGCGCGTAATACACGTGGAACATACCGAGGAACAACGGTGACGCCGATTCAGCCGAGTCACCGGTTGATTGTTTCAAAGACCGGAATTATTCCCGCTATCAGCATTCATCACAGAATCTCGCTCTGACCCGTTCGGGTGACCTGGATTCAGGAACACCGGGAAAAGAGTTATCATGGCCCAACGAACATCAATCAATGCCCCTCACCACTTAGCAAACAAGCTTTCACTCGTGTATTAAATGCCTCGATTCCCAATGTGTATGCCTATACGCCCACATTTTCAGTCAAGACTGAAAGCACAGAGGATTGTTGCAAAACAAAGGCAAAACGGGCCCACTTCGCGCACAGGGCTTTCTAATTGGCTCGTCTCTAAAACACAAGTGCGCAACTACGCGATTATTGTTGCATCTCTAACTGTGGATATGTAATGATACCAGAGGCTATCTTCTGGGACCCGCTTGTCCCTGCATCGCAGTTGTCGGCCTGCACCGTCGGTGCATCAGGCGCCATAGCGGCGATCTGGATCCCGAGGCTCGCGATGAGGAGGCAGGGCCCCGCTGTGAGGCTGAGAGGCGCCAGGCTCTCGCTGGCGAACGTCCCAGAGTCCGCGTTGAGGCCCGAGAGCTGCGTGTCCGGAAACACGCCTGTATCGACGTCAGGGGTCACGCCGAGGAACTCTGTGGGTGCCTCTGCGCCGCCGTTGTCGTGGCCCTCGCGAGAAACAAAAACAAAGTCAGCCGATTCCGACTGCTTCTCCGTCTGAGCTCCAGTGCTGCCCTTCGACTTCGACTTGGACCTCCTGGCCAGCGACCACCTGGCCACGAAAGCCGCCGTCACAGCGCAGGCCAAAACGGCCACGCAGCCGAAGACGCCGACCAGCTGCGCATAGAGCGACGACAGACCCGCTCCACCGCTGCAGCACATCGTCAGGCAAGAGGGCATCGCGGGAGGTCTCACTTGGACGCAGTAGTGCAGGTCCCGCGGAGCCACAGCGAGCAGTTGTGGGGCGATGCGTACGACGCGTTGAGGCAGAGGCCCGTATCAGGGCACCAGCTGCACTCCCCGACAGACGCGCAGCTCTGGCACGTCTTCCGCTGGGCGCAGCTGTCGACCTCGTCCGCAGTCGCAGACGAGCTGCCTGAGGAGCCGTCGCCCGAGCGCGACGAGGCCGCGACCACCACCACATTGGGCGTCGTGGGCCGGGCGTAGCCGGACCGCCAGAAGCCCAGTGTCTGCAGTGTCGCGTTGCGCTGCCTGGCCAGCAGCACTGCTTGCTTGCCCAGCGCTGTCTCCTGCAGCGTCACGACCAGCCCGCTCGCCACGTGCGACAGGAAGAAGTTGCCGAGCCGCGGGGAGATGTTCGCAGTCCACACGCAGAGGCGCTCTGTGCCCGCGCAGCTGTGCACGCGCAGCGGCAGCGCCGCAGAGTCGTTGTCGTCGGGGCTCTCGTGCTCAGCGACGCCCAGGAAGAGGGACGTGTTGCGCAGGCGGAGGCTCACAGCGCTGGACGGTCTGTCGTCTGTGCCCAGCGCTGCCACCACGTCCCACTGGCACTGCGCGTCGTTGTCGTCCGTGTCGACGAACACGGCGCTGCCGCTCAGCTCGCAGAGCCACGAGTATGTGTCCTGCACGTACACCGACACCACGGAGCTCTGCGATGCCACCCACGTGGCCAGCCTGGCGTCGGATGGCCTCTCGACGAGCCCTACGGTCCACCCGGGAGTCTCTAGGAACCACATGGCGCAATCGTACGAGTACTCACGCGCGTAGCCGACGTACCTTCGCCGCTGCTCAAACGACACCAGCGCGGGGTTCGACAGCCCCGCCACCTTGCGGAACGTGCACTGCGTGCCGGCCGTTAGTGCGCAGAGGGCAGCAGCGGCGTGGGAGGCGTGTGCACCAGCGATGGGCTGAGGGCAGCGCGGCTGGTAACGACGATGCGGTCCGAGTCGCTGCTCTCTGCGCAGAGGAAGAAGCCGTCGGTGGCCGCGGGCATCAGCGACACGCTGCCCGCGGAGCCGTCGAGGCCCGGCAGCTCGCGGAACAGAAACTGCGCGTCCGAGTACAATCTGGGCGTCGCGTACACTGCGGCAGAGGGCGGCAAGTGAGCGGAGGGGCCTCTGGGGGGAGCGAATGGCGCCGGGAGCTGCACCGTCTCTGCAGTCGCCGTGGAGCATGGAGCGCAGGCCGAGGCTCGTGTCCCCCGCGGAGTTGTACTGCGTGAGGACCGAGGCGCAGAGGGCTGCGGTGGGAAGCAGCAGCAACAGTTGGGGCAGCATGCACCAGCGAGCCTGTGTGCTGATCCGTTGCAAATTCAAAGTGCAGTTTTCGTGCATTTGTCTCTGTCTTTGTTAGAGCAGGAAAAGAAGACCCCGTGTGACACGTCGACCTGCCAGCAAGCCTGCGACATCAGTGGTCGACGCGCAGCACCGAGCTGTGACTGGGCGAGCACTCTCCATCTGTCTTGTCTCGCGGGGACCTGGTGTGCGGGTGGACTGTCAGCCAGTTGGACTACGGTGTTTCTTCCCGATAGCCTCTTCTGGCCACATCGCCGCACCAGAACTCCCGCTGAAGCAAATCAGCGCCACCGGTTGTGGAGCATCTCCGAGCCTCTCCGGGGCAAGATGCAATAGCCACTCGGCGGTATGCAACTCTCAGAGCATAGGACCAGAGAGTGGGCCACTTGCTGCCTGCTTGCTTTCACCATTGAAACTTAGCCAACACACAAGCGGGCTACGCGACCCGAAGGCAAGCAGTTTTCGTGCCTTCGCCTGGAATCGCAAAGGGCGAAAATAGCACAATGGTGGGCATTGCCAAAACAAATGATTCCTTATCCGGGGGTCCGCAACCCCCTGTTAACAAATCCGCATTGCCACTGCCCTTGGGAATACTGCAGTGGGTCCATATGTCCCAGAACCGCCGCCAGCACAGCCAACGCCGTGCTGATGCTGTTTCTGGAGGCTTGAAATGGGGAGGCAGGGCCCCGTGCCTCTTAGACACCGCCGGTCTCGTTGTTACGAGTCGCGAGGAATTCTGTCTGTGCCTCCGTGTTGTCTCCATGAGTGTCGGCAGGCGCCTGTCGATGTGCCATGTAATCGCGCTCTGTGCCAGTACAGCCGAGGCCCGCTTTCGGAGAGGCTCCCTTCTGGGCCCCTCTGGCCCCAGAATCGCCTGTGCCTATGTGCCGGACTGGATTGCGAGCACAATTGACGTCGCTGGAAATGGATTCAGAGCTCCAATGGGAGACAGGTACCTACCCCCATGTCGAGTGCGTTGGTTTTGCCACAGAGCTCGTCGTCATCTTCCTCGATTCTATAAATTGTCTCCAAAACACACAGAACTTTTGTTGAGTACCGCGCCGCTACCTCTCGCTGTGGTGCTGCTGTGATGTGGGGCTGGGCCCTCTTGTCCCCGTGTCTGCCTGCACCGACAGCACGTCCGACGTGATGCCAAAGTGGATCCCGAGGTTCGTCATGGGGAGGCAGGGCCCCGACGCGATGCTGAAGTGGATCCCGAGGTCCGACACGGGCGCGAGGCTGATCCCCGACGCGAGGCTGAGAGGCGCCAAGCTCTCTCCTGCTGCGAACTGCCCGGCGTCTGTGCTGAGGCCCGAGAGCTTTGTGTCGGGGGGCACGCCTGTCTCGATGTCGGGGGTCACAGCGAGGAACTCTGTCGGAGCCCCCGTCTCGTTGTCCCGCGAGACGAACACAAAGTCGGCAGATGTGGAGGGCTCCTGCGTCGGGGCTCCCGAGATGCCCTGCGACCTCCTTGCCAGCGCCCTGGCCACGATGGCCACCGTCGCGGCTGCGCAGACCACGACAGCCACACAGCCGACGACGCCTACCACACGGACGACGAGCGACGGCAGGCCCGTCACCACCGCTGCAGCAAGAGCAATCAGTGAGAGGCTGCGAGGCATTCGGCGCCGTTCCGCACTTGGCCCCGGCAGTGCAGGTCCCGCGGAGCCACAGCGAGCAGTTATGAGGCGCTGCAGACGACGTTGCGTTGAGGCAGAGGCCCGTGTCGGCGCACCAGCCGCACAGCTCCCCGCCAGACGCGCAGCTCTGGCAAGTCTTCCGCTGGGCGCAGCTTTCGCTCCCGTCGGCTGCCGTGCTGCCCGACTGGACGACCGGGGCCACCACCACGTCGGGCGTCTTGGGCTGGGCGTAGGCGGACCGCCAGAAGCCCAGTGTCTGCAGCGTCGCGTTGCGCTGCCTGGCCAGCAGCACTGCCCGCTTGCCCTCCGCTGAGTCGTGGAGCGTCACGACCAGCCCGCTCGCCACGTGCGTCAAGAAGAAGTCGCCCGACTGCTCGGACTTGGCTGCAGTCCACACGCAGAGGCGCTCTGTGCCGGCGCAGCTGTGCACGCGCAGCTGCAGCGCCGCAGAGTCGTTGTCGTCGGGGCTCTCGTGCTCAGCGACGCCCAGGAAGAGGGACGTGTTGCGCAGGCGGAGGCTCACAGCGCTGGACGGGCTGTCGGCTGTGCCCAGCGCTGCCACCGCCTCCCACTGGCACCGCACGCTGTCGCGGGGGTGGGACGTGTCGGCGAACACAGCGCTGCCGCTGAGCTCGCAGAGCCAGTAGTTCGTGTCCTGCACGTAGAGGCTCAGCGGGGAGCTCAGCGAGGCCACCCACGTGGCCAGCCTGGTGTCTGCGGGCCTCTCGACGAGCCCCACAGTCCACCCTGTCCGCCGCTCAAACGCCGAGGCGCAGTCGTAGGAGTACCCTCGCGCGTAGGCGACGTACCTGCCCCGCTGCTCAAACGACACCAGCGCGGGGTTCGACAGCCCCGCCACCTTGCGGAACGTGCACTGCGTGCGCCCCAGTGAGCCCGCATAGGAGCCGCGGGGAGTCCGCACCAGTGCGGGGCTGAGGTCGCCGCTGACCACGACGAGGCGGTCGGTGCCGCTGCCCTCTGCGCAGAGGAAGAAGCCGTCGGTGGCCGCGGGCATCAGCGACACGCCGTCGGCGGAGCCGTCGAGGCCCGGCAGCTCGCGGAACAGAAACTGCGCGTCCGAGTAGACCCTGGGCGTCGCGTACACTGCGGGCCCGAGGGGAAAAGGGGGAGAAAAGGACAGTGAGACGTGGGGACTTGGGGGACCTGGGGAGGCGGGGCCGCTCGAGTGCACACGTGCCGTCTCTGCAGGAGCCCCCGAGCAGCGTGCGCAGGCCGAGGCTCGTGTCCCACGCACTGTTGTACTGCGCAAGGACCGCCGAGCACAGCGCCGCGGCGGGCAGCAGCAGCAGCGTCAGCGGCAGCAGATGGAGCTGCACCAGTGGCTGCATCTTTCTGTGCGCACTGACGGGTGCTCTCTCTGTGGATTCGGTTGCTCCAGTTTTCCGAGTGCAGTTTTCGTGCACACGTTTCTGCGGGAAGAGGCGAAAAAGGACCCCGTTGGGGCATATCCGCTGCATGCACCCTCGGCGAGCGCGGTGGATGCGCTGCGGAGAGAGCAGATGGGACGGGCAGGCTGCTGCGGCAATCCGGCAGGGACCCCTGCGAGTGCGGGAAGTGCGGGCGGGAAAACACAACTGATAGCCTTTCTTGGACCATATTCGCACGTTGGAGCACCGCCACGGGGGCTCTGCCGAGCAGCAGGGGTCACAGAGAGGGAATTCCGCTGGCATCGAATCTCTCGGGATCACAGGAAAGCGGCACTCGTGTATCAAGTGATAGGGGCAGAGGAAGGGGGATGGCTGCTGAGTGCGCTGGAGACGCGGGAGATTCCCTCGGGTTTTGCTGAGGCGGCCCATGCCAGTGTTCGTGGCCACCCTCAATGCTGCTCAGAGTGCGTGGTGCAGGCGGAGGCTGGCTGACCGCAGCGTGCAGACTCAGGCAGTGGCCCTCAGAGACACAGAACACAATTCAAGGCGTGATAGAATCCGCGTTGTTAGTACTCTCTGCGATACTACTGCGAGGCGAGGCTGGGCCCACTTGTCCCAGCATCGCAGTTGTCGGCCTGCGCCGTCAGCACGTCCGACGCGATGCCCAAGTGGATCCCGAGGTCCGACATGGGGAGACAGGGCCCCGACGCGAGGCTGAGAGGCGCCAAGCTCTCTCTGGCGTACTGCCCGGCGTCTGTGCTGAGGCCCGACAGCTGTGGGCCTCGCAGCACGCCTGTCTCGACGTCGGGACTCACAGCGAGGAACTCTGTCGGAGTCCCCGTGTCGTTCTCTTGCGAGACGAACACAAAGTCGGCCGACGCGGAGGGCTCCTGCGTCGGGGCTCCCGAGCTGCCCTGCGACCTCCTGGCCAGCGACCTGGCCACGATGGCAACCGCCGCAGAGGCGCAGACCACGACGGTGACGCCGGCGACGACGCCGACCAGAGGCACAACGAGCGGCGGCAGGTCCGCCCCACCGCTGCAGCAGAAGCACAGTGAGAGGCTGCGAGGCAGTCGGCGCCAATTGAGTCCTCACTGGGCAGTGCAGGTCCCGTGGAGCCACAGCGAGCAGTTGCCGGGCACTGCTGACGACGCGTCGAGACAGATGCCCGTGTCGGCGCACCAGCCGCACAGCTCCCCGCTCGACGCGCAGCTCTGGCACGTCTTCCGCTGGGCGCACCGACCGCCACCGTCGGCATTCGCGCTGCCCGAAGGGCCGTCGCCAGAGCGTGACGAACCCGCGACCACCACGTCCGGCTTACGGGGCTGGGCGTAGCCGGACCGCCAGAAGCCCAGTGTCTGCGGCGTTGCGTTGCGCTGCCTGGCCAGCAGCACTGCCCGCGTGGCCCCCGCTGTCTCCTGCAGCGTCACGACCAGCCCGCTCGCCACGTGCGTCAGGAACAAGTCGCCCATCGTGGCGGACTGAACCGCAGTCCACACGCAGAGGCGCTCTGTGCCCGCGCAGCTGTGCACGCGCAGCTGCAGCGCCGCAGAGTCGTTGTCGTCGGGGCTCTCGTGCTCAGCGACGCCCAGGAAGAGGGACGTGTTGCGCAGGCGGAGGCTCACAGCGCTGGACGGGCTGTCGTCTGTGCCCAGCGCTGCCACCACGTCCCACTGGCACTGCACGCTGTCGCGGGCCGTGTCGGCGAACACAGCGCTGCCGCTGAGCTCGCAGAGCCAGTAGCGCGTGTCCTGCACGTAGAGACTCAGCGGGGAGCTCTGCGAGGCCACCCACGTGGCCAACCTGGCGTCTGCTGGCCTCTCGACGAGCCCCACAGTCCACCCTGTCCTCTGGGCGAACGCCGAGGCGCAGTCGCCGGCGTAGTCGCCTGCGTAGGCGACGTACCTGCCCCGCTGCTCAAACGACACCAGCGCGGGGTTCGACAGCCCCGCCACCTTGCGGAACGTGCACTGTGTGGCCGTCAGTACACAAGGAGGCAGCACCGGCGTGGGAGGCGTGTGCACCAGCGATGGGCTGAGGGGCGGGCCCACTGTGACGAGGCGGTCCGTGTCGTTGCCCTCTGCGCAGAGGAAGAAGTCGTAGGTGGCCGCAGCCATCAGCGACACGCCGCCCGCGGAGCCGTCGAGGCCCGGCAGCTCTCTGACGAGGAACTGGGCGTCCGAGTAGACCCTGGGCGTGGCGCACACTGCGATGGGCGGGGCACGAAGTGAACTCTGAGATCCCCGAGGGCACCGGAAGCAGCGAGTGGCCGCGAGTACCGTCTCTGCAGGCGCCGGCGAGCACGGAGCGCAGGCCGAGGCTCGTGTCCCACGCGCTGTTGTACTGCGTGTAGGCCGGGGAGCAGAGCGCCGCAGCAGGCAGGAGCAGCAACAGTTGGAGCTGCACCCGCTGCATATTTCAGCGGCTCTGGGGTTTTGGGGGAATCGGTTGGATTGGGGTGCAATTCAATGTGCACTTTTCCTGCGTTTGTCTGGGGCGCGCACGAAAAGAAGACGCACTGGGGCATAGGGGGCGCGCTGGCCATGCTGCTCGGTGCTGGCGGCTGTGGCGCTGGGAGCAAGCCGAGGGGGGCAGGCCGTTGGCGTGGGCCCCGAAATCAGCTGACTGCATCTTCTCGGTGTTCTCGTCGTCCTGTTCCTGGCACATCGATGCGCCCCGCCGAATAGGCCCAGTCACCAGGCGAACTTTCGTTGATATCTGCTAGCAGATCTCCCATACAGATGCGGATCAAGTGATCTGCCTGGGCATTCACAGCAACGTCCACATTATCGCTGAGTTGCTTGAATGTCTGCAAAGAAAAAGACCGAAAACCAGAAAAACGACCACTTGATTCTGGAGTGTGTGCCTTCCTGTGAAGCGAGACTACCCCTAATTGTAAGAGGGAATTGGGAGGGAACCGATGTTTTCAATGCCTGAATTGGGACAGAAACCACCATTCTCTCATATGCTGGTGAGCTCCGGTTGGTGTCATTGAGCGCTGAGTGTGCTGGGGATGCCCTCCTGGGTCATGCCCAAGCCCGCGTCGCTGCTGTCGCCCTGGAGCTGCACCTCCGAGGCCACGCCCAGCTGCGGCCTGAAGCACAGCATGGCGAAGCACGGCCCCGAGAGGCTCAGGGGCGCCAGGCTCTCGACGGCGCACTGCCCGGCATCCATGCACAGGCTCGGCGGGTCCGACGCCGAGGTGGTCTCCACATAGGGGTCCGCAGAGACCCCGAGGAACTCTGTGGCTGCCTCCGCGCTGTCTCTGCTCGCAGCCACCGACACAAACGTGAAGCCCGCGGACGCAGCGCCCTCGAGGGCCGCAGGGGCGGCAGCGCTGGTCGGGGGCCTCTTGCGAGCCTTGCGGGCAGCCCTGGCGACCAGGAGAGCACCAGCGACAGCGCAGGCCACGACGGCCACGCCCCCGGCCCCCGCGACCAGCGGCACCACGAGCGAGAGGTTCAGCCCCCCGTCCCTGCGAGGCAACGCCCCTCTGAGTTACGCCAGCGGACCTCAACGTGACTGCCGCACTCGGGCGCAGCAGTGCAGGTCCCGCGGAGCCACAGCGAGCAGTTGAGGGGCGCTGGCGACGACGCGTTGAGGCATAGGCCCGTGTCGGAGCACCAGCCGCACTCGGCAGCGCCCGCGCAGGCCTGGCACGTCCTCCTTGCGGCGCAGGCGACTTGGTCCTCGCGGCCTGAGCTCGAGCTGAGAGCCCCGCTGCTGCTACTGGCGCCCAGAGAGCTCGACGGCACGTCCGAGACCACCACCACGTCTGGTGTGCTCGGCTTGACGTAGCCAGCCCGCCAGAAGCCCAGTGTCTGCAGCGACGAGTTGCGCTGCCTGGCCAGCAGCACTGCCCGCGGGCCCCCCGCTGTTCCCTGCAGCGTCACGACCAGCCCGCTCGCCACGTGCGTCAGGAACAAGTCACCCGACTGCTCGGACTGGGCCGCAGTCCACACGCAGAGGCGCTCTGTGCCCGCGCAGCTGTGCACGCGCAGCTGCAACGCCGCAGAGTCGTTGTCGCCGGGGCTCTCTTGGGCCGAGACGCCCAGATAGACGAGAGTGTTGCGCAGGCGGAGGCTCACAGCGCTGGACGAGCTGTCATTCGTGCCCAGCGCTGCCACCACGTCCCACTGGCACTGTACGCTGTTGCCTACCGATACGTTGAACACGGCGACGCCGTTGAGCTCGCAGAGCCAGTAGTTCGTGTCCTGCACGTAGATGTTCTCCGCGGAGCTCTCAGCAGCCACCCACGTGGCCAGCCTGGCATCTGCGGGCCTCTCGACGAGGCCCACGGTCCACCCTGTCCGCCCGATGAACGACGGGGCACAGTTGTACGTGTAGGCGCTGGCGTAGCCGACGTACCTGCCCCGCTGCTCCAGCGACACCAGCGCGGGGTTCGACAGCCCCGCCACCTTGCGGAACGTGCACTGCGCTCCGGCGTCAGCGCGCTCGTGCTGCCAGGAGAGAGTCGCTCGTGTGGCATCGCACCAGTGACGCGGAGAGGGCGGGGCTGACAACGACGAGGCGGTCCGTGTCGTTGCCCTCTGCGCAGAGGAAGAAGCCGTCGTTGGCCGCGGGCATCAGCGACACGCCGCCCGCGGAGCCGTCGAGGGCCGGCAGCTCGCGGAAGAGGAACTGGGCGTCCGAGTAGACCCTCGGCGTCGCGTACACTGCGAGGCAGCCGAGGGGTCAGAGGCCAGCGGGGGGAAAGCAGAGGGCAGGGGGTGCACTTGCCGTCGTTGCAGATGTTGATGTCGTCGACCAGCACGCGCAGGCCGACGCTGGTGTCCCCCGCCGAGTTGTACTGCGTGTAGACCGAGCACAGGGCAGCCGCTGGCAGGAGCAGCACCAGCAGGGGGCGCATGCTGTGAAATACTGAGAAAACGCTACTGTGGGGTGGGGGTTTTTCCGGTGCCTCAAATTCAGGCAATCAAGAGGTTATTTTGGGCAGAGGCCAGCAGTTCCGCGATCGAACTCCCCTACTGAGAAGCTGCGACGCCATGCATGCGAGATGCGCACCTGCGGCCTCCGGGGCGTACGACTCCTGAGCGGAATACTGATGGAATTTCGCCTCATTTCTAATGCCACTAGTGTTTCAGACTTCACCGCTTTCAGTGCCAGCTGCCCGTCGCAGATCGCCCGGTCGTATTGCGAGCCGCCGCATTGCACACGCCCCGCTGCAAGGCTGAGCAGCACCACTGGCCGGGCATCGGCCGTTTGCGGGCAAGCGTGAAATGCGAGCTGTCCCAGAGCGATCTGTGTCAGAGGGCAGCCCCATGCCGTGGGAGGACTCGCAGAGCGCTGTCAAGAGGAGCGGGCCGAGGGCGCTGCGGATGCGCGGCCAGGCCATTCCCCGTCGTGGACGAGCCCGTGTTCTTTTTTTGTATCGGCGTCCATTTCGCAGTCCTGTGGGGTATCGCACGTCCCGCGGCCGTTATTCGCAGTGACGACACAATCCAATCCGCCACCGGCTCTGCTTTGAGCGCTGCGCAGCTCTCGTGGCCGACAGCCTGTGCTCCTGGAATCGTGTGCAATCGGCCGTGGACGATCGTGCTGGGGCCCAGAAACGGTGCAGCGTGGCATTCGCACCGCCCATCAGAGCCCAAATATTCTGCTCCAAATACGCCACCACCTGGCGAGCGAGCTGCAGCGCCGCGGTGCTTCCAGGCCTCTGTGCCGCACTCCTGCGTTCACAACCGTGGCTGCCAGGAGGTTCGGTGGGGCAGGGGCGATCTCGGAGTCTCGTTGCTCAGCCAGGTGAGTGAGGTGGGCAAATGCTGTGGGATCCTTGCTCCGCGTGCTACCTCAGGCTGGACACCCCCTCCTGGG
>CACRSC010000101.1:65690-92191 GCA_902651635.1 Mastigamoeba balamuthi
GTCCTGCACCTGCGTGACCCGGCACAGCGCCCAGCTGCGGCCCCAGCAGCGCCAGGACGCAGGGCGCCGTCGTGAGGCTGAGCGGCGCCAAGCTCTCCGTCGCGTACTGGCCGGCGGCGCACGCGCTCGCGGGGCAGGGCCCAGCGCTCCCCCCGAGGGCCGTGTCCGCGGTGACCCCCTGGAACACCGTCTGAGCCTCGGCGCTGCTCTGGCCCGCGTGCGACACGAAGACAAAGCCCGCCGACGACAGGCCCTCTTGCGCCGTCGGAGCTGCGGCGCCAGCGGGCGGCAGCCGCCCGGCCAGCGACGCGGCCACCAGCACAGCGGCGGCGACGGAGCAGGCCACGACCACGGCGCCCCCGACGCCTCCGACCAGCGGCACCACCAGCCAGAGGCCCAGCCCTCCCCCGCCCCTGCGGCGCTGCCCCGTGAGCCCAGAGCGCCCTCGTGATGCTGGGCCTACCTGGGCGGGGCAGTGCAGGTGCCGCGGAGCCACAGCGAGCAGTTGCGGGGCGCCGACGGCGTGGCGTTGAGGCAGAGGCCCGTGTCGGCGCACCAGCCGCACAGCTCCCCGCTCGACGCGCAGCTCTGGCACGTCTTCCGCTGGGCGCAGCTGTCGCTCCCGTGGGCTGTCGCAGCAGAGCTGCCCGCGGAGCCGTCGCCCGAGCACGACACGCCAGGGACCGCCACCATTTCGGGTGTGCTCGGCTGGGCGTAGCCCGACCGCCAGAAGCCCAGTGTCTGCGGCGTCGCGTTGCGCTGCCTGGCCCGCAGCACTGCCCGCGTGGCCCCCGCTGTCTCCTGCAGCGTCACGACCAGCCCAGCCCGCTCGCCACGTGCGTCAGCATGAAGTTGCCGAGCCGCGGGGAGATGTTCGCAGTCCACACGCAGAGGCGCTCTGTGCCCGCGCAGCTGTGCACGCGCAGCGGCAGCGCCGCAGAGTCGTTGTCGTCGGGGCTCTCGTGCTCAGCGACGCCCAGGAAGAGGGACGTGTTGCGCAGGCGGAGGCTCACAGCGCTGGACGGGCTGTCGTCTGTGCCCAGCGCTGCCACCACGTCCCACTGGCACCGCACGCTGTCACGGTCCGTGTCGTTGAACACAGCGACGCCGCTGAGCTCGCAGAGCCATGAGTATGTGTCCTGCACGTACACCGACACTACTGAGCTATGCGTGGCCACCCACGTGGCAAGCCTGGCGTCTGCGGGCCTCTCGACGAGCCCCGCGGTCCAGCCCATCATCCCCGAGAACCACGAGGCGCAGGCGTAGTCGTAGCCGCGGGCGTATCCGACGTACCTTCCCCGCTGCTCAAACGACACCAGCGCGGGGTTCGACAGCCCCGCCACCTTGCGGAACGTGCACAGCGACGCCGACACCGCGGGCCTGACGGCCACCAGGCGGTCCGTGTCGTTGCCCTCTGCGCAGAGGAAGAAGCCGTCGGTGGCCGCGGGCATCAGCGACACGCCGTCCGCGGACCCGTCGAGGCCTGGCAGCTCGCGGAACAGAAACTGCGCATCCGAGTAGACTCTGGGGGTCGCGTACACTGCGGCTTGTGAGTCCTGCCCACGGTCCAGGAGCGAGCAGCACACAAACCGTCCTCGCATGAGTCGTTGACCACGACGCGGAGGCTGAGGCTCGTGTCCCCTGCTGAGTTGTACTGCGTGTAGGCGGCGCGCAGGGCTGCCGCAGGTCGCAGCAGCGGCAGCAGCAGCAGCAGCAGCAACAAGAGCATGGCAGACTGCATGAGAAAAGCGAATGTGAGTGCGTGTGGCGACAGAGGTTGGATTTCCAGTGCTCCAGAGTTACGCCGTTTGTGGGTGAAAAGTTCAGAAAAATACTCACGGAGCACCCGAGGAGCTCGCCAGAGGAGCGGCTTCAGCAAGGGATAGCGCGTGCCCTGTCGCCCTGCATGTGAGTTCCGGGAGGCTGGGTCGCAAGTCTCGCTGAAATTGGTTGCAACGACAGACACAATGTCCTTGTGTGTGTCCTCATTCTCCGCCCGACTGGTTTGCTGCCCCTGTGACCGCAGGGCGCGCCTGAGAAGTGGCCCGGTGGCAGTGCGAAGAAGCGCTGCCGCGTGCGGATTTGTTCAAATCTCTGCTGGTTGCGTTCTCGAGAAAACGCCACGTGCGAGGAGCGCTGACACGGAGCGAACTGGTGCACTGGGGCCGTCGTGCTGAAGGCTGGCTGCAACGGGGGCGGGTCTTGCTCTGCACTGCGCTGAAAGGGGGCGCACTTTTGGACCTTGGAATTGGTGGATGGTTCACTTCGTGCACAATCCACCACGTAAGCTCCGAGTCCCACGCCCGTGCCTCCTCCCTGTGTCAATTGAACTCGGAACCCCGCGAGAGCTCTGTCCCAGAGGCGCTCGCACTGCCTTTATTGTAGCGCGCCTGCCGCCGGGGCATCGCTGCTGCATTGCTCCAGCGCCGCCTGTACGGTCGTCGCACAGCTGAGCTCCTCGCACGTCCCCGCGGTGTAGCTCGCCAGCTGGAACTGCTCGCTCGAGGCCACACCGAGCAGCTGCGGCGGCGCCCTGAACGCCGCTGCCGGCTCTGCGTACACAGGGCTCGCGCTCTGCCCCGTGCCCACCGAGAGCCCCAGGGCCAGCTGCCAGCCCCCTACGCTGCTCACGTCGCTGCTGCCGGCCGCTGTGTCTGCGGCGCCCCGGGTGAAGAGCGCACTGAAGTCGTCGCTGCCCGGGGCTGCGGACACGAAGGTCACCGAGGGCCCCTCCACCGGCTTGTTGTGTTCGGCTGCCTTGCTGGTGCCACGCCCCCGCTGCCTCCCGCTCCGGATCAGCAGCACCGCCAATGCCGTCACAAGCCCCACGACTACGACGCCCCCAGACACCCCGACCAGCGGCACCACGAGAGATGCGGTGACGCCACCGCCCGCCCTGCAGCAAGAAGAGTCAGGGTGTGCGAGCTGCGCGACCGAGTGTGCGGGACCTGGACGCGGTGCACGTGTCGTGGAGCCACATGGTGGGCGAGCAGTTGGTCTCGGACCTCCGGGTGCACAGGGCCGTCTCGGAGCACCAGCCGCACGAACCGTCCGCAGCGATGCAGCTCCAGCACGACATCTTGGTTGCGCAGGGGCTCTGGCCCTCCCCCGAGGTGTCCGTCATCAGCGACGAGGCTCTGCTGCTGCTGCTCGACGAGGCCGCGGCCACCGCAATCACAGCAGGCTTGCTGGGTATGTTGTAGTTGGACCTCCAGAAGCCCAGCGTCTCCCCCGTCGACGACCTTGACAGCAGAGCCCTGCCGGCGTTTTGTGGGTTGCACGCGAGGCCGTTGGGCGCCGTCTCGCGCACGACAGTCCACCCGCTGGCCGTGTGCGTCAGCCAGAAGTCCCCCGAGAGCGCTGACTGCGCCACCGTCCACGTGCAGGCGCTGGCGTGGCCTGCGCAGTCCCAGACCCTGAGGGCCACCGACTGCGCGGAGCTGTTGCTCAGCTGCTGCTCCCCCGCAGCGTCCACCCCCAGGTACAGCGGCGACGCGCTGGAGCTCGAGTGCAGGCGCAGGCTGATCGCTGTGGCCGAGTCGTTATCGAGCGCCTGTACTGCGTCCCACGCGATGTCGCCGACGTAGGGGTTGTAGAAGACGCTCTCTGGGGCGCAGCTGCCCAGCCAGCTATTCGTGTCCTGGATGTACATGTTCACGGGTGGGCTCGCGGAGGCCACCCACGTGGCCAGAGTGGCGTCTGTGGGTCTGTAAGCAAGCCCCACGGTCCAGCCCATCCGCCCATCGAACCAGCTTGCGCAGTCGTAGGCGTAGGCGCTGGCGTAGCCGACGTACCTGCCCCGCTGCTCAAACGACACCAGCGCGGGGTTCGACAGCCCCGCCACCCTCCGAAACGTGCACTGCGCCGCGGAGAGCGCGGGCCTGACGGCCACCAGGCGGTCCGTGTCGTTGCCCTCTGCGCAGATGAAGAAGCCGTCGGTGGCCGCGGGCATCAGCGACACGCCGTCGGCGGAGCCGTCGAGGCCCGGCAGCTCGCGGAACAGAAACTGCGCGTCCGCCCACACTCGGGGCGTCGCGTACACTGCGCGCATAGGAAGGGAATAGCATTAGGGGGCGCATACAGGACAGGCAGTCCCGAGACCATCTCTGCAGGAGTTGACGATGGCCACGCGGAGGCTGAGGCTCGTGTCCGAAGCCGAGCTGTACTGCGTGTAGACCGGCGGGCCGAGCGCTGCAGTGGGCGGCAGCCACAGCAGCGGCAGCAGCGACGGCAGGATCGCGGAGAACATCGTCGGGGAGGTGCGCTATCGGCCTCGTTCTATTTCTGGACCCGGGACACCGCATCTTGGCTCTTTCCTTTGCCCTCGGTGTCGGATGATTCCACTTCCGCCCTCGCCTGGCAAGCAGCGGCGATGCGAGCAGTGGTCTCCAATGGGCTCGGTTGTTGCAAAGAGGACTCGGTTGGTTGCTCTGCATAGTTCTGTCAGTGGACTGAGTTTCAAGAATGTGGAGTACATGCATGCCGCAGCTTCTTTCTATCTTCCTGTGTGTCGAGTGATCGGACTGTGCCAATTGACCGGACCCTGCCTGGAGATACGGACAGATTTTCCGATCAGATCGGAAATAGCAATATCTGTTGGCGAAGGTGCACAGCAAAGAGTAGCGACTGAATAATAAATGGGCAACGACGACGACGACCACGCAGCGACCGCGCGCACGGCTGTCCGCGGCGGCGGCATCGCGCTGTGGGGCCCGGGCGACGTTGTGGTGCGCACGGAGCGCATGCGCGGCGTCGCGGTCGACGTTGGGCGCGCGGACCACGTCGACGCGCTGCTCGCGTGGTTCAACGACCCCGCGGTGGGGCGCTGGATGGCAGACCCCGAGGCCACGTACACCCGCGCAGACGTCGTCCGCATGTTCACCATCGGTACCACTCACATCAACCTTCACATCACATCACCCCGGGGGAATTGACTGCTGGCTGCTGGCTGTTTCTTCTTTCCCTGCCGTCCTCCCACGGCCGCTACTGTGCCGTGCTTGGGTTGGCTGCCCTGCGTGTTACCCCCCATTTCCTTTTGCTGCTCGCTTGCTCGCTGGGGTGAGTGCGCGATCGACCCGGTTGGGGCACGGGTGCGATCGCCACAGTCCTGACGCTCAGGGCTGCACTTAATTTGTGAGAAATTCCGCGGTGACTGGGGACACGCCTGTCAGCGCAGGCAAAGTGTGGTTCTGGGAAAAGCCCCGGAATGCTTCCGGGAACCGCGCCTGACGCGACAGCATCGCGCAGAGGGGGACGGGGACGCGGACAGCCTGGCGCTGGTGTTCGAGGAGGCGCAGACGGGCGCGCTGGTGGGCTACGGCAGCGTCTACGACTGGGACACCGCCGTGCGCTCGTGCGAGGTGTCGTTCCTCGTGGGCGACGGGCGCCGCCGGGGCCAGGGCCTCGGGCGCGAGACGGTGGGGGCGCTGCTGGCGGTGGCCTTTGGCTGCGGGGCCCACAGCGTGCTGGCCACGGCCGTCGTCGACAACGCCACGTCGCTCCGCAGCCTGCGCGCCAACGGCTTCGCGGCGTTCGGCCTCCGCCACGACTCGCACCGCGTCGGGGGCAAGTACTACGACGAGGAGTACCTCGAGTGCTTCGAGGAGGCCTTCCGCCAGCGCGTGCCCGCCGCCACCGCCGTCGTGCCCCCGATGCGACAGCAGTAGGGGGGGGGAGGGCGAGCAGGATTCCTCTCCACCCCCCGGTGTGTGACGTCAGGTGGATATCTTCCCCCTGGTGCTGGCGTGGTCGTTAATGGGTGTGTCCTGCGAGACAGCGCGTCACTGCACGTAATACCAACGCGGATTCCCCTTGTTGTCGATCGATGTGCCGTCTGCGCAACCCTCACAGCGGTCTCCCTGGAGACAGAGAGCAAGACGCCGTCACGAGGTGGTGCCCCTGTGCTGCTGTGCTGCTGTGCTGCTGTGCTGCTGTGCTGCTGTGCTGCGGGGCACCCAGTCTGCTCTGAATACCCGCCAGACAGCGCAACAACTGGACGGACGGCTGCCGAGCAGCGGAAGGAGGCGGGGGTGCGTGCTGTGTGCCTGCCTGCGAGCGCGGGCGGACGCGCCTGGCAGGGCCCACGAGGGGGCGCAGCCTGCAGCCCATCTCGGAGCTGTCGGTGCGCACGTCGGTGCAGCAGCCCGGCAGCAGCCCGACGACGCGGGCCACGTCGCAGGCGTCCCAGCAGGCGCACTGCCCGACGACCACCCACGCCTGGCGCAGCCGCCCGGAGCACAGGGGCGCCACCCGCCGCAGCGCCTCGCCACCCTCGCCAGCAGCCCCCTCACCTCGGGCCCCTCCGCCTCCACAGCAGGCCGCGCTGGTCCTCGTCGTCGTCTCGGGCGACGAGGTCCGGCGAGACGCGGCACCCCCAGGGAGGCGAGGCCCCTGCTGGTCCGCAGCAGCTCGGCCACGAGGGCGCCGACGCGTGCGCTGCCGCGGGCAGAGACGCGGCCCACGCGGAGCACCAGGCGCTTGAGCGCAGACGACACCACCGGCCTCGCCGTGCTCCAGGGTCTCCTGGGACCCCCGGTCCCCAACTGAGGCAACGAGAAACCGTCCTGTCATAGCACCTCAACGACATTGAGAGCGCAGGGCATCCCCGCCGCATCACCGCAAGTGGTCCTTTGGGGAAATCGAACTGAGAGCTGGCTGAGCAGATGCCGGCAGCGGCAGGGCACAGGTCCCATCCATGCGTTATTCCTCGCCAGGGGCATCGCTGAGAGTCGACAGATCGATCTGAGCTCTCTCACGAGCGAGGTAACAGCTCACATAGACATCCTGCTAGAACCTGTCATATTATGAAGTGACAGATTACTGGTGTGCAGTATCTTCAGCCTGATTGCAGTACTCAAATCTGAAGATACTAGGATTGAGAATCCGCAGAGAATCTTGAAGTGCTACGGCACAACCGTGATACTCCGCCCTGATTATGTCAAACGGCTCGGCCAGAGTCGAACACCGAGCTTGGGGTGAACAGCAGCCCCCTCCCTTGCGCGTTGAGATGATGACCCGTAGATCAGCCAGCGCCAATGGGAGGGGGGGAACTCGTGTGCCAGTCCGCTCGTAATGCTGAGAGTAATCCTCTGCTGTTGGATGCAGTCTGCGGCATGGGGTCCATTGCCCCGGGACTGGAGCATAAACAGTGTATTCCACGTGTGTGCGGTGTAAGTCGGGTGGCCTCTCCCGAGAGCAATTGACCGGCAGTCAGAAATGGTCTCAGTGCGACTTGGACGAGCACGAGTTGCTGCTCTGGAGCTCGCACGTGTAGATGGAGGAGCTGGCCACCTGGAACAGCTCATCGCCCTCGGACTCGGCGCCCAGCTGCGGCCTCCAGCCCGTGGGCAGCGCGTCGTTGAGCTGCGTGGCCGTTGTGAGGCTGAGGGGCGCCAGCATCGCCGGGCTGGCCGCCAGCGTGCTCAGGTCGGCCTGCAGCCGCAGCTCCGAGGGCTCCGGCAGCGCCACGACGGCCATCCCCGAGGCGTCCTCGGAGCACGGGCCCTGGCAGGCCTCGTCGGTGGCGACGGCAGAGACGAAGCCGACCGACGGGCCCTCGACGGGCTCGTTGGTGCCCTCGAGGATGCTGAGAGGTCGCCTGAGGATCCTCCTGACCAGATACGCCGCGACGACGACAGCCGACAGCACGACAAGAGCCCCTCCTACTCCGCCAGCCAGTGGCACAATGACCGAGAGGTCTGCTCCGCTGCCTCTGCTGCTCGGGAACCAGCGAGTGAGATTGTATGGGGGAAAACAAAAAACTAAGTGCATAACTGCTCACATGGGCGGAGTGCACGAGCCAGAGAACCACAGTGAGCAGTTGGCGCGCGGCGCCTGCAGCGACACTTGGGCGCACGTGTCCGTGTCGGAACACCAGCCGCAGGAGGCGTGGGCCGTGCAGGCCGAGCACGTCCTCATCGGCTCGCAGACGTCCCCGGAGCCCTCGGAGCTGCCGCGCGAGCTCCCCGAGGCTCCCGTGCTCGCAGACGAGGCGCTGGTGAGGTGGACCACCGCCGGCACCCTGGGCTGTGTGTAGTTGGCCCTCAGGAATCCGAGCGTGGCCCCGGCGGACCCGCGGGACAGAACAGCTCGGCCAGAGGTTTTGTTGGCGCACTGGGAGTCCGGGGCTGCGGTCGCCAGGCGGTCCAGCGCCCAGCCGCTCGACGTGAGAGCAAGCGCGAAGACGCCCGAGAGCGCAGAGGGGACCGCGGTCCACGTGCAGCGGTCGCCGCTGCCGCTGGGGCACGAGCGCACCACGAGGGGCGCCGGGGAGGCCGAGTCGTTGCCGAGCTGCTCGCCGTCGCCGACCCCCAAGTACAGACCTCCGCCGCTGGCGCTGCTGGAGCACAGGCGCAGGCTGACGGCTGTTGTGGCGCTCCCGCCGAGGGCCGGGACGACGTCCCACAGGCACTCGGCCATCGAGGAGAGCGAGGCGGAGAGGGCCGAGCGGAACACAGCGCTGCCGTTGCACGCGCAGAGCCAGTAGCTCGTGTCCTGCACGTAGACGGCCAGCGGAGGGCTCTCGGCGGCCACCCACGAGGCCAGTCTGGCGTCTGTGGGCCGCTCGACGAGCCCCACGGTCCACCCGGGCCTCCCGCTGAACCAGCCGGCGCAGTCGTAGGCGTAGTCGCCTGCGTAGCCGACGTACCTGCCCCGCTGCTCGAAGGACACCAGCGCGGGGTTCGACAGCCCCGCCACCTTGCGGAACGTGCACAGCGACGCCGACACCGCGGGCCTGACGGCCACCAGGCGGTCAGTGTCGTTGCCCTCTGCGCAGAGGAAGAAGCCGTCGTTGGCCGCGGGCATCAGCGACACGCCGCCCGCGGAGCCGTCGAGGCCCGGCAGCTCGCGGAACAGAAACTGCGCGTCCGATAGCATCCGGGGCGTCGCGTACACTGCGGGAGGGAGAGGGTGTGCTGTCAGGGCTGGGTGCGGGGAGGCTGCCGGCGGCGGCGGAGCAGAGCGGACGGTCTCTGCAGGAGCTGACGATGGCCGCGCGGAGGCCGAGGCTCGTGTCCCACGCGGAGCTGTACTGCGTGTAGACCGACGCGCTCTGCCCCGCTGCGGCCAGGAGGAGCAGCAGGAACAGGGTGCGGGACTGCATGATGGGCCTTGTGTTCTGAGTGTGCGACAAGACGATCGGGATCGATACGGTTTCCGGCATGATCCATTCATTTTTCTTAACTTACCAGTCGAAGTCTGCCAAAATGGTGCTCTGATCGGCTTCGGATGAAGCGCGCTCGCATGCCGTGATGGCCGGCTTGAGCGGCAGGATGATCTCTGCTCGGGGAAACACCTGCACTGGCTGCTGTTCGGGCTGTGGTTCCGAGAAGTTATCGAGTATTTTATTTGCGAAGTAGAATAGTGTATTTATAGCTACACAGGGCCAGTGCCAGTGCGGCTCTGAACAGTGCCATCGCCTCTGGTTGTACCTCAGCCTCGCTCCCACCACTGGTCTACTCGAGTCTGGCGCTCATCGCCCGCCAGGAGCTCTGGTAAGGGCAGCGGGTTCGAGGGAAGTGGGTTGCTATTATCGTCGTACTTGGACCAGAGAGGCCGCCTCTAACGAGGTTGGCTTGCCATGCCGTCCTGAGTGGCCCACGTGGCGATGCCGTGGCTGTCTATCCGAAACATGGTGCTGTCCGTCATGGAGCTGAACTGCGGAACCTCCTCTGCGAGCAGCTGCATGGGCCCCGTTGCGACCGAGGCGAACTGCGTGGCGTTGGCCTGGGGCCTCAGGGACACGTGAACCGAGGCCAGATTGGTGCCCGTGCCCTGGCTCTCGCTCGCGCTCACGCCCGAGAACACCGTGAGATCCTCTGCGTCGCACGAGACAGGCGACAGCTCTGTGACCGAGTGCTCTGCCGCTACGGGGCCCTGCGCGCTGGGCTCGGAGCCCTGGGAGGACCTCCGCAGACATGCCCTGATGCCCACGGCGGCAACGGACATGGCGACCACAGCGACAGCCACTCCTCCTATTCCGCTCACGAGGGGCACGATGAGCGAATTTCCAGGACCGTCTCTGATGGCAGAGAACAGAAGTCGGTGGACTTAGTTTTTCTCGTAAAAGCAATATGGAGAGCCAACACTACTCACGTCTGCGCTGCGGTGCACGAGCCGAAGAGCCACGCCGAGCAGTTGGCAGGAGAGACCGCTGTGCCTGGCGAGCACAGGCCAGATCCGGAGCACCACCCGCAGGAGTGCGAGGCCACGCAGCTGAGGCACGTCCAGCGGGCCGAGCACCCGGCAGCGGAGGCACTCGCGCTGCTGCTGCCGCCCTGCCCGTCGCTCGGGGTCCGCAGGCTCGCTGTGCCCTCTGCGCTCGACGAGGGTGCGGACTCTGCAGTGACCACCACCGCGGGGGTGCGGGGCTGCGCGTACGCGGTCCTCCAGAAGCCCAGGACAGCCGCCGGGGGCCGCGCCAGCACTGCGCTCTGGCAGCTGGACGCCGGGCACGCAGGACCCGCGGGACTCGAGGCCTGGCTGGCGACGACCAGCCCCGTGGCCACGTGCTTGAGGTAGAGGCTGCCGGCCAGCTGTGGAGTGGCCACGGCCCACGCGCAGCTGTCCTGCTGCTGCTGCCCTCCCTCGCAGGCGCCCAGTCGCAGGGCAGCCGTGTCGTTGCCTCCACCCGAGCCATCTGTGTCGGCCCGCAGGAACAGCGACGTGTTGTAGAGCCGCAGTCTGACGGCCCGCGTGGCGTTGGCGTCGGCCGCCAGCGCTGGGACGACGTCCCACTTGCACTCCTGGGGGACCGCGAAGGTCGTGGACAGCGCGAACACGGCGGCCGCGCCGCTGCTGCAGAGCCAGTAGTCCGTGTCCTGCAGGTACATGGCGAGCGGGACGCTCTCGGCGGCGACCCACGTGGCCAGCCGGGCGTCCGAGGTCCTGGCGACGAGGCCCGCCGTCCAGCCCTTCATCCCCGAGAAGCTGCCGGCGCAGTCGTACGTGTAGGCCCGCGCGTAGCCGACGTACCTGCCCCGCTGCTCCAGCGACACCAGCGCGGGGTTCGACAGCCCCGCCACCTTGCGGAACGTGCACAGCGACGGCGACACCGCGGGCCTGACGGCCACCAGGCGGCCAGAGGCGTTGCCCTCGGCGCAGAGGAAGAAGCCGTCGTTGGGCGCAGGCATCAGCGACACGCCGTCGGCCGACCCGTCGAGGCCCGGCAGCTCGCGGAACATGAACAGCGCGTCCGACAGCACTCTGGGCGTCGCGTACACTGCGGGGCGAGGGCAGCCCAGAGTCAGAGGGCTAAGTAGATAAACACTACTGGAAAAGGTGGAGAGAGAACCGAACCGTCTTTGCATGTGCTGGCGATGATGACGCGCAGGCCGAGGCTCGTGTCCGCGGCCGAGTTGTACTGCGTGTAGACGGAGCACAGGGAAGCTGCCGGGAGGAGCAGCAGCAGCAGCCGGGGTGCGTTCATGGCCCACCGCCCGACTGCCCGAGACAAAAAGTGATCTGTTCTATTCTGGGGAGCTCGTCGCGGATCGACAACGAGTGGGAAGATCGTCACTGATCCTTTCTCTCACAGGGCGTGTCTCTACAGACCTGTGGAGCAGCTTGTAGCAATCGAGCAGTTGCTTTTCTATGGAATTGCTGAATACAAAATGTCAGACCAAAATACCCTACAAGAGATCGTCTGTGTTCACTCGGGTCTGTGGGCGACTGTGTGCAATCTTATGCCCTTCAATTGGTTTTGGAGGCCTGTCAGTTGGTGGTGGTCTCGGAGCGCATGGCCTCGGGCACAGACAGCCCGGCGCTCAGGTCGGCGAGCTGGAACTGCCCTGTCTGCGCCAACGACAGCCCAGCCTCGAGCTCGGCGGCCGAGTGTCCTGAGCCTATCGGGATGACTTGCAGCTCCGAGGACTGCCCCGCGTTGAGCTCCTGCGGCTGCTGCCAGACCATGTGCCCCGGGTCCCCCGCCGCTGCCGTGAGTCCCGCCGTGTTGGAGAGGCCCAGCGAGAACGCCGTGTTGGAGGCCATCCCGCTGTCGAGGCTGTTGGGGGCCGCGGAGAACGTCACCGACGGACCCTCGGAAGGCACGTTCTCCTCATCGGGCACCCGCGTCGTCGCTGCCGGCAGGACCGGCGGTGGCGCGCGCTTGACCCTGGAGCGCACCACCCAGGCCACCATCGCCAGCCCGAATACGGCCACGATGACCCCGCCAGCCACGCCGACCAGGGGAACGACCAGCGACGCGCTCGCCCGCTCTCTGCGCCAGGGTTGGTCTGAGTTGTTTGATTTTCCGGGGAGAGCGGGTTTGTTTTCCCCGTACTTGCGCGGAAGGCACGAGTCGAAGTACCACATCAGCGGCGTGCAGTTGGTGGGCGACGACGCGGTGCCCCTGGCACACTGGCCCGTGTCCGAGCACCAGCCGCACGACATGGCCGTGCCGACACAGCCCCAGCACGTCTCCATGTCGGAGCAGAGCGGCTCTTTGCTGGAGCTGGGCAGCAAAACGCCCGCAGCTGCGCCACTCGAGGACGACGAGGCCGGCGGCTGCGAGCTGGAGGACGGGATTACAACGTCCGGCATGCCCGGCTGCGCGTAGTTGGACCTCCAGAAGCCCAGCGTCTCCCCTGCGGCCGCTCTGGACAGCAGAGCCCTCCCGGCGTTCTGCGGGTCGCACGCGAGGCCGTTGGGCTCCGTCTCGCGCACGACAGTCCACCCGCTGGCCGTGTGCGTCAGCCAGAAGTCCCCCGAGAGCGCTGACTGCGCCACCGTCCACGTGCAGGCGCTGGCGTGGCCTGCGCAGTCCCAGACCCTGAGGGCCACCGACTGCGCGGAGCTGTTGCTCAGCTGCTGCTCCCCCGCAGCGTCCACCCCCAGGTACAGCGGCGCCGCGCTGGCGCTGGAGCTCACCCGCAGGCTGACCGCAGAGGACGCGCCCGAGGCGTTGCCGAGCGCCGGGACTGCGTCCCACGCGATGTCGCCGACGAAGGGGTTGTAGAAGACGCCGTCGGGGGCGCAGCTGCCCAGCCAGTAGTTCGTGTCCTGCACGTAGAGGCTCAGCGGGGAGCTCTCGGCGGCCACCCACGTGGCCAGCGTGGCGTCGGCGGGCCTGGCGACGAGGCCCACGGTCCAGCCCAGCATCCCCGCGAAGATGAAGCCGCAGTCGTAGGCGTAGGCGCTGGCGCGGCCGACGTACTTCCCCCGCTGCTCAAACGACACCAGCGCGGGGTTCGACAGCCCCGCCACCTTGCGGAACGTGCACAGCGACGCCGACACCGCGGGCCTCACGGCCACTAGGCGGTCCGTGTCGTTGCTCTCTGCGCAGAGGAAGAAGCCGTCGTTGGCTGCGGGCATCAGCGACACGCCGTCGGCGGAGCCGTCGAGGCCCGGCAGCTCGCGGAACAGAAACTGCGCGTCCGAGTACATCCTAGGCGTCGCGTACACTGCGGGAGGGAGGCGTGGGATTAGTGGGCAGCGCTGGGGGCAGCGGGGGAGGCGTGCGGTCTTGGCACGAGTCGATGATGACTACGCGGAGGCCGAGGATTGTGTCCGACGCCGAGTTGTACTCCGTGTAGACCGACCCGCTGCGCGCGCCGCAGTGCAGGAGCGACAGCAGAGCCAGTGCCACGAGCATGGGCGATTATGCAATGCCGGCACGGACAGAAGAACTTGTGTGTGGCGGACGTCTGTGTTCTATTTGCGGGAACACTTAGTTCGGTATGTGAGGATCTCTCGCGTTTGCGTGGTTTGCGTGTTTCTGTAACCCTCACGCGACCCTTAAAATAGCTGGTTGGTGTCTCGGGACATTCTGCGAGGCTACCTGAGTGTGCGCCAGCCTCTGGGGGCAGAGGCAGCCCGTGGGCCCCCGGGGGAGGGAACGCGGATCCCATAATTGCGGGTGAGGCAGAAAAGAAGGCCAGCGGAGCAGCGAAGACAACGGAAGAGAGGCGCGAAAAATAGAGCAGACCCCCTCGGCCTCATAACACGCGTGTACACAGGAACACACCCCCACTGTGCCCACGTGCATGACTGCGGCTACATCAGCCCCGCCTCTTATTGGCTCTGCGGAAGGCGCACGGGCGGCTCTCTGCCTGCCTCTCGTTCCGGGTCACTTGGGCTCCGTGTGGCACTGCGTGATCCGCAGGTACGACACAGCCGCGTACATGTCCTTGGTGTGCTCCACCACCTCGGACTTGTCTCTGCGACGTGTACGGTTGGGCGTGGAGCGGAAAACAAAGCAAAAAAAACGAGAACAATTGTGCGCGAGGTCGCGTACATGACGAGCCTCTTCTTGAACAGCGGGCAGTCGAGCACCAGGCTCTCGAACTCGCCACCCTCGCCGCACACGTTCATCCCGAACTCCTTCTCCTGCTCGAGTGTGCACAGTTTGTTGCCATTTTTTCAGTTGTGAAAAAACAAAGTGCAAAAGTGGGGCGCTGACGAGTTTCCTGAGGTGCGGCCTCAGCTCGGCCAGGGTCTTCCCCAGGTGCTTGGAGGGCTCCAGGCCCATCACGGCCACCTTGACGGTGATGGCGCAGACGCCGCTCTCGATCATCTCGTCGAGCAGCGCGCCCTGCTCGCGCTGCCAGAGGGGCGCGATGCTCACGAGCCCCAGGCGGCCGCAGACGCTCTCCACGCGGTTCTTCTGGTACGTGGAGCCTATGGCGCCGCTGGACACGGCCTCTATGCCGGGGACGGCGCGCTGGATGGTCCGCAGCAGCTCGTAGAGGCTCTCGACCTCGTCGCCCTTGGTGGGCTCGTAGCCCAGATCGCTCGCCACTGCGCTGCCTGCGGGGGTTCGGAACACGTGAGGCTGTGCCCTGCCCATTCTTCCTTTTGTGTTGCCAGCCTGGAGGGCCCTCGCCTCGGTGCGAATGGGTGGCAGTGGGGCAGTGGATTATCAAGCACAATGAAAACCGGATAAAAATCAAACTGAGAACTGAATGACTTCCCCGCGGCCCCAAAACAAGTGAAACGGCCCGACTGCTTTCGGTTTCCGTTGCTGGCACAGAAAGGAAGCGCGCCCGCCGTGCGGCAGCAGTGCTGGTGCTGGGGAGCGTGCGCTGGGCGCAGGCCATTCATGGCAGCAGGCCGCTGAGGACGCAGCTGCTGCAGCTGCCGCAGCCTCCCCGTGGGCCCCTCTGGCCCCTCTGGCCGCCCAGGCACGCCGCCTGCTTTCGGTTTCCGCTGCGGGGGGTGTGCCCCGCGTGGCCCGGGCGCTGGCTGTGCCCGCGGTGTCCCCGGCGTGTCTCGTGCGCGTCTGCGCTGCGAGTCTCACTGCGCACCCTCGATGCTGGCCGTGTAGAGCGGGATGCCCAGGCACTCGGCCACCGCCCCCACCGCCTCGCTGCCCACCGTCTGGTACATGTAGCTGTCCATCTCTGCGCGCACACGTGTGATGACGTCATTACGGCGATCTGGGGCTGCGGGCGACGACGGGCCTCTGTGCGTCGGCGGCGTCAGGTGCGCCACGGCGACCACCTCGTGGCCCTGCGCCACGCACTGCATCATGGCGTACACGCTGTCCTTGCCCCCGCTCAGCAGCCCCACGACCCTCATTCGCCTGCTCTCGGAGTTATGCGGTGTGGAGTCCTCTCAGGCAACACAGGGGGGGGGAGAGATATCTTCCGAGATATATCCCTCTAAATATCGGCGCAAGATATTTACTTCCCAGGAAAATCTCTAGGGGCCGAAAAAGCGCATTTCCCTCTGGCAAATCCGCCGGCGCGCTGCGCCTCTGCCCCACCTCCAGCAAGGTCCCGCCCGCCTCCCCCTGCGCCGCGCGGCTCCCCCCGCTCGCCTCCTCCCCGCAGCGCCGGCGTTTTTCTCTTTCTGGTGTTTTTATTTGTTTTTTTTAATTCGCTGTCGCTTCACACGGCTCTCACGGGGAGGAGACGCGGCGCGCGCGACGTCAACGCAGGCGCCGGCGTTGACGAAGCGAAGCGACAAGGGGGATGGCGCGGCACCTTGCCGACGCGGACCACGCGCGCGTCGACGCGTTTGTGCGGCGGCTGTGGGACGCGGTAGGCGACCCCGACAACGCTGGCGCCGTCGGGTGGCTGCCGCGCAGCGACGCCTTCTGTGTCTGTGCGCGCCCCCTCGCGCCGGGCGCGGAGATATTGCCCCGTTGGGAATCGGGAATCTCCTATATATCGCCGAATCCAGATATCGCGCTCACACGTGCGCGTGGCCCCTCCAGGGGATCCCGTCGAGTTCAGCGCCAGCGTGCTGCCCGATCTCGGCGTGCCCAACTACTCCACGTTCCTGAGGTGCGGCCCACGGCACCCCGCTGCTGGCGCCAGTCCATTGGCACTCTGAATCCGGAACCCCTCCCGCTGTATCTGCGAGATTCTCTGCTGATTCCGAGATTCTCTCTCCCGGAATCTCTGGACCCGCTGCCGCTGATGCGACGTTCTCTGCGCAGGCGACTGCGCGAGTACGGCTTCCGCCCGCTGCCGCGCGCGCGGAACCAGTTCGAGCACAAGCACTTCCGGCGAAACGCAGCGCACCTGCTGCACTCGCTGCGCAGGCGGCCGGCGGCCTGCGTGTCGTCGTCGTCGTCGGAAGACGAGAGCGACGACGGCGGCTGCGACGACGGCGCGGGCCAGGGCAACACCTCGCAGGGCCCTCTGGGAGAGTGCCCTGTCGACGTCGAGACTCTCCGCGCCCTCGTCGCCGAGCTCGCGCAGCTCCAGCTCGAGGTCCGCGGCGGGCCCAGATATCTAGATATTCACCCGCCGATATCGTCCCTGATGCGAGATACTGACGCGCCGCGAATAAAACCTGTGCAGGCGGACAAGTCGCGCGCGATGGTCGCCGCGGTGCAGAGCGAGCTCGAGGCCTCGGAGCGGAGACAGAAGGCGCTCGAGGTCACCGCGGAGATGCTGTCGGCGCAGCAGCGGGAGGCCGACACGTCGCCCGGCGCCCTGCGCGACGCAGGCCGCTCCTCTGATGACGTGGCGTCGGCGACGTCGTCGTCGTCGCGTGTCGCTGGCGGCGGGTCGTCGCTGGTGGGCGCGCTGCTATGACGGCGCGGAGCGTGTAACGTGTGTTTATTTTAAGGGGGGACAGTGGCGACGCCGGCACAAGCGTCACTCCACGTCACCGGTGGGGGTGGCGCAAACTCGAAAACTCAGCCGAAATCAAACGATCCCGGACGAATCAGGCACCAATACAGCAATACAGCAACAGCGGATATTTTTGGTGGAGATAGACATATCACGGATCCCAGGGCGATATCGCAGCGATGCGACGTGGCCGCGTACCTCTTTTTTCCGGCTGCAGCGAAAGGGGCCCTTTTGCGCCCGTGCTGAACCCTGGCCCCGAACTCTCCGGGAAAAATAAACGGCGCATGCCCCATCATTCCGAGACCGCCGTTTACTGAGAGGGGCGACGGAAAAGGGGGCGAGAATCCTCGAGAATCAGCCGGGAATTCTGCGCATTTTCCCATGTGACGTCATCGCTCTCAGTGCCCACACCCCCCCTGAGCCCTCAGACATAACGGCACAGACAACACACCGCTGTGCAACACACCCCAGCACCGCCATGGCAACCGAGGAGCCTCCCGTGTTCGGCATGAAGGCACGGGGCCTCCCCACCGCAGCACAGAGGGGGGCAGTGGGGGCAGCTGATGTGACAGCGGGGCCCCCTGCTGTCCGCGTCTCGACCCGCCTAACACCGCTTCTCCCCACTGCAGGTGACGCTGCGCATCATCTACCACACCAACTTTGGCGACTGCCTGATGGTGGCGGGCTCGCCCAAGACGCTGGGCGCCTGGGACCCCAGCGCGGCGCAGGCCATGTACTACGCCAACGGCGTGCGCCACATCGCATCACATCACATCACATCACATCGCATCGCACACAGCGCTATTTTCCAGATCGACACACAACTCACTTTGGAGATGGCTGCTCCCCCCCTCCCCCCCGGCGCAGACGTGGGAGGCCACGTTCGCGCTGCCCTACACCAAGGACGGCTCCTTCGAGTACAAGTACTTTGTCCGCTACGCCGTGCGTCGCCTCTCTCCCGCCTGCCCACGTCGCATCTCGTCGTTTTTTTGGTTGTTGTCGTGTGCTCCACACTTCCCCTCCCCCTGCGGTTTTCTCCGCCTGTCGCGTCGCGTTTCTGTCCGCGACAGCTCCGGGCGCTGCCCCCAGGGGGCCCAGGGGGGCCGAGCGACCCCCTCTGTCCTCGGTCCCAGACCCCCTGCCACGTGGCGCTCCGTCCTCTTTTGCTGCTGTTGTTGTTGTTGTTGTTGTTGCTGCGCTATCCTGTGCTGTGCTGTTCTTCGTTTGCGGTTTTTCACGCGTTTTGTCCGCGAAAACACGGCGCTGTGGCTGTGGAGCGCTCGGGGCTGAGCGACCCCCTCTGCCCCGGCCCCTGCCACGCCGCCTCGTGTCGCGTCGCTTCGCTTCCCCGCCGTCATTTGTTGTTGTTGTTGTTGCGTGCTCCCCCTGTGCAGCGGCAGCTGCTGTGCGATTCGTAGCTGTGTGTCGTGTCGCGTTTTGTCCGCGCAAACACTGAGCGATCACCTCTCTCTCTCTCACCCCCCGCAGGACGGGAACACGCACTTTGAGGCGGGGGCCAACCGGGTGCTCGAGTACTCGCCGCGGGTGATACGGCGCCCCGCGGGTGCCGCCGAGGTGGTCGTCAAGGACGGCTGCCGTGCGCTGCTGGTGGAGGACGCGTGGCGGCCGACCGAGGACCCCGCCAACGCCCTCTACTCGTCGGCCTTCGCCCGCGTGCTCTTCGGGCGCGAGGCGGGGCGCAGGGTCGCCAGGCCCGCCGACGCGCGGCCGGCCAAGGGGCAGCGGCTCGTGCGGCTGACGATGCGCACGCCGCGCGTGGACGCGGGCCACCAGGTCTGCGTCGTCGGCTCGTGCGACGCCCTCGGCGCCTGGGACGAGAAGAAGGCCGTCGTCCTCGACGACCAGTTGCGTCATCTCTCTCTCTTCCTCTTCTTCCTCCTCCACTTCCTCCCCCACTACTCTCTGCTGCGCTTCCCTCTTCCCTCTTCCCTCGCTCTTGTCGCGTTTTCCGTGCCTTTCCCGGAAGTTTCTCCGCCGGTGACGTGTCGCAGGGGAGGGGGTGGTGGGCCCGACCGCTGTGTGTGTGGACTGCATCGGGTTTACGTGCGATTTTATTTGGAATTATTCGACTCGGGGAGCGGCGTGTGCCACGTCATAAGCACCGCCACTGCCCGCCGGGCGTTGGGCGAGGAGGGTCGCGGATATTGGCAGAACACGTCATTAAATACGTCATAAGGGAGCAGCAGCAACAACAGCAACAACAGCTGCAGCAGCACACGCCCTGCAGAGGCCGATCAACTGACTCGGGCGGTGTACTGCAGGGACTTCCCGCTGTGGCACACGGCGTTCCTGATCGACGCCGAGGCGGTGGCGGACAAGGGCATCAAGTACAAGTACGGCATCTACGACACGTCGGCCAAGCGCGTGCTGACGTGGGAGGACGGCGCCGACCGCGAGATCACGGCGGCGACGACCGACGGCCTGCGCGACGGCGACGCGCTGCAGCGCAACGACGAGTCGTTCCGCTACCCCGTGGGCAACTGGAAGGGCGCCGGCGTGGCCGTGCCCGTCTTCTCGCTGCGCAGCGAGCAGGGCTGCGGCGTCGGCGAGTTCAGCGACCTGCGCGCCTTTGTCGACTGGGCGCGCAGCACGGGCATGCGCCTCGTGCAGATCCTCCCCGTCAACGACACGGTCGCCACGCACACGTGGACCGACTCGTACCCCTACGCGGCCATCAGCGTCTTTGCGCTGCACCCCATCTACCTGCGCATGCAGGAGATGGGCACCCTCGAGGACAAGGCCGCCTGGGCCGCCATCGAGAAGGAGCGCGCCGAGCTCAACAGGCTCAAGCAGGTCGACTACGAGCGCGTCCACAGGCTCAAGTCCCGCTTCTACAAGCTCCTCTTCGACCAGGAGCGCGACAGGTTCCTCGCCAACCCCGACTTCCAGAAGTGGTTCGCCGCCAACAAGGTAACCCGCGCCCACCCCTTCCCCTTCCCCTCCTGCTCCAGTCGTTTGATTTGCTCCTCTTCTGGCGTGGTTCCCCCATGCCAATTGAACGTGTCACTGTTTCTATTTTGATTTGCTCCCGTTTAATAATTCGTCTGGTTGGGTCCCGAAATCAATTGACTAGGAACTGCTTCCATTTCCATTTGCACATTTTAATTTCTGAATTCGACTTTGGTTTCTTCTTAATAATTTCATCGTCTGCCCTTGGGATCCCCGCCATTCTGACGCGGCGCTGGCGGTGGTGTGCAGACGTGGCTGCTGCCGTACGCGGTGTTCTCGTGCCTGCGCGACCGCTTCGGCACGGTGGACTTCAACTGGTGGCCGGCGTACAGCCGCTTCGACGCCGAGGCGGTCGAGGCCGAGATGGCGTCGCCGGGCTGCGCCTCGTACGACGACGTCTGCGTGCACTACTTCATCCAGTACCACCTGCACCTGCAGCTGGGCGCGGCCTCGGAGTACGCGCGCTCGCACGGCGTGGTGCTCAAGGGCGACCTGCCCATCGGCATCTACCGCTACTCGGTCGACGCCTGGACCAGCCCGCACCTCTTCAACATGAACTGCCAGACGGGCGCGCCCCCGGACGACTTTGCCGAGGACGGCCAGAACTGGGGCTTCCCCACGTACAACTGGAACGAGATGGCCAAGGACGACTACGCCTGGTGGAGGGCCCGCCTCGGCAACGTACGCCCCCCACTATTATCGAATTTTCACCTTAATTTCTATCTTAATTTTCCGGTTGGGGCCCAAATCAATTGATTCTGACGGGGTTGAGCGCAGATGGCCGAGTACTTTGACGCGTTCCGCATCGACCACATCCTGGGCTTCTTCCGCATCTGGGAGATCCCGTACCACGCGATCGACGGCCTGCTGGGGCAGTTCAACCCCGCGCACCCCATGACGGCCGACGAGCTGCGCGGCCACGGCGTCTGGCTCGACTACGACCGCATGTGCAAGCCCTACATCCGCGAGTGGATGCTGGGCGGCCGCTTCGGCGAGTACGCGCAGCAGGCGGCGGCCGAGTTCCTGCAGGTCAGCGGCTACCAGGCCTTCGCCCCCAAGGCGCAGTTTGCCACGCAGCGCCAGGTCGACGACTACTGCACGCAGCGCAGCCAGGACTTCCCCGAGAAGGCCGACTACTACCGCCGCGTCCGCAAGGCGATGTTCGGGCTGATTGCCGAGGTGCTGTTCCTCGAGGCGGGGTGGGTCAACGGGCAGAAGGCGTACGCGCCGCGGATCAGCATCCACAAGACGCAGTCGTTCCAGGACCTGCCCGGGGACGTGCGCGGGGCGATCGACCGCGTGTACGTGCACTTCTTCTTCCACCGCCAGGAGGGCCTGTGGTGGGACCAGGCGCAGAAGAAGCTGCCGGCGATCAAGAACGCGACGGACATGCTCGTCTGCGGCGAGGACCTGGGCATGGTGCCCAAGTGCGTGCCGCCGGCCATGAGCCAGCTGCAGATCCTCTCGCTCAACGTCCAGCGCATGCCCAAGGACCCCGCGACGCGCTTCTTCCACCCCGCCGACGCGCCGTACCTCAGCGTCGTGACGCCGTCGACGCACGACACGTCGACGCTGCGCGAGTGGTGGGAGGAGAACCGCGAGACCTCGCGGCTCTTCTTCAAGCAGCAGCTGGGCAGGCCCGACGAGGCGCCGCTCTTTGCCGAGCCCTGGCTCTCGCGCCTGCTGCTCGAGCAGCACATGCACTCGCCGGCCATGTGGGCCATCATCCCCGTCCAGGACCTGCTGGCCATCGACGGCAAGCTGCGCCTCGAGAAGCCCGGGGAGGAGCGCATCAACGTGCCCGCCATCTCCAAGCACTACTGGCGCTACCGCATGCACCTCAGCCTCGAGCAGCTCACCAAGGCCGCCGACTTCAACGACAACCTCCACGGCCTCATCTCCACCGCCGGCAGGGACGCCGCCTTCTGAGCGCCTTCCACGGACTCGGCCCCTGCCCGCCGCGTGGCGTAGTCGTCGTCGTCGTCGTAGACGCGCGATCATGGGTTAACTCCCCCCCACCGGAATCGAATCCCCCGCTGTCCTGCGCTGACCCCGCAGAACACAACACCTACACCACCCCAAGTGCAAAAAACAACAAAAACACATTCGGTTCAGGCCTACGTCGGCATCGGTCGCACGCACCGCCACCACAGCGGCAAGTCAATTGTGTGCTCTAGGTCTGTGCTCCAGCCTCCCCCCAGATAACAGCACACACACTCGGGTTTGGCCTCCGTCCGCATCGGTCGCACGCACTGCATACACCACCAAGTCAATTGAGTTCTACAGGCTATTCCCGTTGGCGCTGGAGCCCGCAGACACAACACACACCAACAGCACCACCCCCGAGTGCAATCAACAGGAAAAAGCGCATTCGGTTCAGGCCTCCATCGGGCATCGACCACACCCAGCGGCACGTCAATTGGGTTCTGCTAGGGGCTCTCGCGGCGGCGCGGTGCTGCCGCTGGTGCTGTCGGGGCCGCTGGCTGTCGGCTGGGGCTCGTGCTGCTCCGCCTGCTGCTCGTGCTGGGCCGCTGGCTGCTGCTGCTGCTGCTGCCCCTGTTGCTCTGCCACTTGCTCGTGCTGCTCGCCCTCTGCCATTGGCTGCTGCTCTTGCTCCTGTTGCTCTGCCTGCTGCTCCTGCTGCTGCTGCTCCGCCTGCGGCTCGTTCTGGGTCGCTGGCTGTTGCTGTTGCTCCTGTTCCTGCTGCTGCGGCTGCTCGCGGGCCCCGGGTGCTACTGGGGAAGCCGCGGGAGCGGCCGAGGCGCCAGCAGCAGGGCCCTCGCGCGGGCCTGGCTGAGCCGGGATGCCGCCCTCCAGCGGTGCGGTGTGCCCTTCCTCCTCCGGCTCGCCAGCAATTGACTCGGGCTCCTTGCCGCCGAGTTGCTGCTCTGGCTTCTGCCCCTGCTCGCTGTCCTCCTGCGGTGCTGCTGCCTCGGATGCGCTGCCACTGCCGCGCTCAGCGAGGGCCTCTGGCTGCGCTGGCACCTCCTGGGCAGGGGGCTCTGCTTGCTGCTGCTGCTGCTGCTGCTGCGCTGGCTCAGACTGGTCTCGGCTGTTGTCGGCGATTTGGACTTGGTGCTGGGGCTCAGCGGCCACGGGGGGCTCTGCACAGGCCTCTCCCCCGCGCTCAGCCGCTTGCTCGCGCGCGCTGCCCTCGCCCGTGTCCGTGCCGTCGCCCACAGGGACCATGAGGACGGCCGTGGCGTCGCTCGCCGTCCCCGCCTCGAGTGATTCCCTCGCCTCGGCGGCGCTGCTGCTGTTGAGCTCCGACTCTGTTTTTTCGCTCTCCCGCTTGGCCTGCAGACCACCAACGCAGTCAATTGACTGAACAGCGCGCCCCACCCGGTGCGCCCCGCGTACCCGCACTGTGCGCGCGCACCCGAAGACGAGGGCCAGCGACCACGCGGAGCCGCCCAGGCAGGCGAAGAAGACCCACAGGGCCCTGTTCGCCCCGCGCCTGTCGGGCGGCAGTGGCGCCCACGCGCAGCCGCTGCCCCGCGGCCTGCTCCCCCGCGGACACGCCGTGCACTCGCCCGTCGCGCTGCTGCAGGCGGTGCAGTTGCCCGCGAGCTCGCAGTCGCGGCACCGCGCGAGGTCGCCGGGGCTGAAGGTCCCGTTGGGGCAGCGCTGGCAGCCGGGGCCCTCGAGCGACTGGCCCGCGGGGCACAGCGCGCACGCCCCCGCGTCGCCCGCGGAGCACGCGAGGCAGCCAGCGGACACGTTGCACACTATCGAGGGCCTCGGGGTCAGCGGGCAGGTGGGGGAGGAGGAGCGCAGCGCACCAGCGAGGGCGTAGAGCGACGAGCTGCCGTCGCCCCGGTCGACCGCGACGGCCAGGGCGCCGTCCAGGGCCGCCAGGGCCACAGGCCTGGCCCCGCGGACACCCCGCAGGGCCTCGGCCTCGGACGAGGTCGCGGGGTCCACCCACCAGAGCCCCCAGTCGCTGGCGTTGGCGCAGTCGGCGGCGGCGAAGACGAGGGCGCCGCCCCAGGCCGCCAGGGCCGTCGCGTTGCCCAGGCAGTAGCTCCCGCCCACGGCCCGCGTCCCCGCGGGGCTGCCGTCGCTTATCCACAGCCGCAGCGCCGTGCCGTTGCGCGCGGGCGCTGCCAGGACGGCGACGGCGGGGCTGCCGTCCGCGTGGGCTCTGCGGAGGCCGGGGGCCGCGGGCCGGTCGCCCAGGGCCGCCAGCAGCACAGGGCCGCCCTGGCCGCCCCTGGCGAGCGCATAGAGGGCCGGCCCCTGCGACTCGGAGTCGGCGGCGAAGACGAGGGCCGCGTCGAGGGCGACGGCGCTGAGGTCCCCTGTGCGGAGGGGCAGCGCGCGGGCGTCGGGGGCAGCGCTGCCCGCAGCAGAGCCGCCGCGCAGCCTCCAGAGCGCCTTGGGCCCCGTGGCGTTGGGCAGCGCGCTGTAGTACACGTCCCCGTCGAAGGCGACGAACCCGCAGGGGTCGCAGCCGCTCGCGCCCTGCCAGGGGCGGTCAGGGGGAGGGCAACTGCAGGGGGCGGAGAGCTCCGCACAGAGGAGGGGTCGATGGGGCCTGCGTGCGTCTGGTTGCTCCACCACAGCCTGCCTGGCGCCCCGGCCTCGGACACGGCCAGCAGCACTCGCCCCTCGTGCACGACGGAGTCTGGGCACGACAGCAGCCAGTCGCTCCCGGTGGCAATGGCGCTGAGGTCTGAAGGAGAGAACGGAGAGTGAGCCCTCCAGAGCAGAATGCCCCCAATCAATTGCCTCGTACTGGCAGAGTCCTCTGAAGGCACGGCGTAGAGGCCAGAGGCGGCAGCGCCAGAGACCCAGAGGACAGAGTCGCGCGGGAGTGGCCCCAGCTGCTGGCGCAGAAGCAATTGACCGCTGCCCACCACGCGGGCCCGCGGCTCAGCGGGGGCGAACAGCACCAGCGACGCGGCGCCCCGCAGCGACCACGACGCCAGCACGCTCGACGCCGACACCGCGGCCCACGTGGCGGCGGGGTCCGTCCACGCGGCGCCCTCTGGCAGCGACGTGTTGGCCCGCACCCACGCCCGCGGGCTGCGGGACCTCTGCCGCGGGATCTCGACCAGCACGGCGCCCGCGGCCTCGCCACCACCCCCGGCGCCCAGGGCCTGACGGAAACCGAAATGAGCCGCGGGCCTCTGGGGGGCTGCCTGGCCGGCAGAGTCGCTTTTCCGTCTTTTCCACTTAGGCGGTTTTTGTGTTGCGGACCCAATAAGAACCGGCGAATTCGAACAGCGCGGAACCGTCGGGGATAGCGAGCGGCGGCGTGTCCATCATCTGCACGCTGACCACGAGCGCCGCACAGCGCAGCACGAGCGCCAGAAGGGCGCAAGCAGTTTGCATTCCCGTTATTTGAAAATTGGTGGTCAGCGAGATTGGACGGTAATATCGAAGAAGATCTTCCTGGATATCACGGATAAATATCTGCAATATCTGTCTCGGAGAATCTGCCACAACCACACAATTGCTCCGCCATTTAATGCTGCGCGTGCGCGTAACGTACCGGCGCGATACCTTCGACGTCGAGGTCCCCGCCGACTGCCCCGCGCCCGCGCTGCGCTCCGCCGTCGTTTCGCGCACGGGCGTGGCCCCGGCGTGCCAGAAATATCTCCACAAATCTTCCGCTGCCCGTAACGACGCCGAGCTCGTTCCCCTGCTGCGCGCCGCGGCCTCACGGGCGGCCCCCGCGGCCGCGCCGCCCAGGTTCATGCTGCTGGAGCAGCTGCCCGAGGACTGCGAGGGTCCCAAGGCTCGGGCTGCGGCCGTGCGGGCGGGGCAGGGCCCGCGAGTGCCGCCCGAGGCGCTGGGCGAAATGCCCGACCACGTCGTCCAAGTCCTCGCTGCGTTCCTGCCGATCGCCGACATCGCGAGGCTCGCGCGCACCTGCCGCCGCTTGGCCTGTGCCTGCTCTCGCGAGCCCCTGTGGCTCGCCGTCTACGGCCGCGAGTTCGGGGTCGATACGCGGCTCGCCAGCAGCGCAGAGTGCGCACGCGTGGCCCGCGCGGCGGCTTCGTACTCGGCGGCCACCGGCCTGTGCCTGCCAGGCGCCCTGCCGGCGCCGCTGCCCCAGCACCTCCTCGACGCCTGCGAGCGCAGCAGGGCCGAGGCGGCGCGCAGGGCCCCCGTGGCGCCGTCGGGGAGCGTCTGGAAGGCGATGACCCTCGAGAGGACCGCCGCCGAGGCGAGGCTCGCGGCCGGCGCCCCCGTCGAGCGCCGCGCCCTCTGGCCCTGCGGCGCCGTCGCCTACGACGCGTGCTCGGCGACGCTGGCGTGCGCGCCCCGGGGCAGCGGGCCCGTCGCCGTATTCGACCTCGACAGGTCGCCCGGCCGCCTGCGCACGAAGCTCGTCGTCGACGCGGCCTCGGGCTCGTCGCTCGTTGCCCTGGCCCACCCGCTGCTGGTCGCCTGCGGGCCCGAGACGCCCGTGAGGCTCTGGGACCTCGCCACCCAGGGCGCCCCGCTGCCCTGGAGCCGCTCGAGCCCCGAGCTCCGCGCCGACGTCCACGTGACGAC
>CACRSC010000102.1:0-11984 GCA_902651635.1 Mastigamoeba balamuthi
TGTCGTCGCGGGGCTCTGCATGGCCAGCGCCTGCCGCCGCATCCTCTCCTCAAAGTCCTCGAACATCCTGATGCGCTTCCTCTGGTACATCACCACCGAGCACAGCACCACCGCCAGCACCGCCAGGAGTCCCACCACAGAGGGCACCATCGCTGCCACCCACGTGTAGTTGTACTTGTCTGCTGCCCCAATGCGTCAGAGAGACAGGTCGTCGGGGTTGGAGCGATGGGGCCGCACGCTGGGGGAAGAGCAGGGCGTGGTAGTAGCTGTACTTGAGCCGAGTGAACTCGTTGGTCTCGGGGTAGGCGATGTACTTGGGCATGAACCCCAGCGCCTGGATCTCCCGGATGAACGAGATGTTGGTCGCCGCGTTGCCCACCCACTCGGAGACCCGCCGCTGGGCCTCCTCGGGCACGTCGGCGGAGACGGCGAGGCCGCGGTTGGTGCCGTCCTTGATGTCGATGCCGTACTGAGAGAAGAGCGGCACGCGGGACAGCGTCTCGAGCGTGATGTCCGCGCCCACGATGATGGGCCGCATGACGTCCTTGTTCATCAGGTACACCACGGGCGACGACCAGATGGCGGACACAGTGTGGTCGCGGAGCATCTTGATCAGCGTGGCCGAGGACTCGATGGGCTGGAACTGCAGCCACTTGGCCTCTGGGCACTGCTGGATCAAGCTCTCGTGTACGAACTTCTGGGACACCCCTGGCACTGCCATGCCCTTTGCCTCCTTGGCGGCTTGGAGGAGCTCGGGCCACGTGTGGATCGGCGAGTCCACGTGGACGAAAATCACGTAGGGCTGAAACCTGACGCACAGAAATGATCAGAAATGCAAAGCCGACGACGAGCGCGAGTCCGCACGCGCTCCACGAGATCATCGAGACGTCGGCGAGCTTGTAGGGGCAGCCGGGGTACATGGGGAGCGTGACGAAGAACGGCGTCTGGGCGGTGACGAGTGTCATGCCGTCTTTTGGCTGCTGGGCCATCCACTTCAGCGCCACGCCCCCGTTGTCCCCGGGGATGTCTGCGCCGCGGCGGTGAGACAACCAGACGCGTTGCAGAGTCGCGTGGCGCACATGTGAGGTTCACCCTGTGGCCCGAGTGGTACGCGATGTACTTGGCGATGGCCTGCGCGTATTGCGCCGTCTCGCCCCCTATTTTCCCGAGAGAACCGAGGAAACCGCAGAGCACACGCAATTCAGTGCACCGAAACAACAGAGCGGCAGCGGCACGAGCACCAGGAGAAAAGGAGGAGACGAGCGTAATGGTCGACATGGCGGAGGCCACCGCGGCAAGGAGGGCCTGGAGCACGGCGCAATACACTGTGCCCTTTCTCATCCTATATTTGGTTTTTGGGCAGAATTGGCCCCTGCGCCTAATATCTCGTCATCCGCAGTCTTCTGCGGCAGCGCCGCACGTCAGCCAGCCCCCCGACACACGAGAAACGCTGAGTGGTCAGCGAGACGTGCTGCTGGTGGGCGTTTCTGCCGATAAGTGGACGTAAGTGGTCTCAACTGAAAAAACCCTTTTTTCAGAAACGCATTCGCCCGAATGCCTGTTTCCACATACAAAGGCGCTCAAGGCGTGCTCAGACGATTGCACAGGTCACCAGACGCCGAGCTTCCGAGTGCACCGGAGCGCGCGTCTTCCGGGTGGAATTTCCCGAGGCACGAGAAGATCATGCACCATTGGAGGACACACAAGGGAATTTGCGATCCGAAAAAGGGGGTGGTTGCAGTCGCTGCTGGAATGCGCTCTACCAGTTGAGCTAAGTGGGGGCTGGCCCCCACTCAAGGGATCGAACCTTGGACCGCACGCTTAGAAGGCGAAGTAGCAGCACACCAAATATAGCACCCCACCCCGACTACCCAATCAGCCGTCCATCCAATCACACCCACACCCCACCCCACCCGCGATTATGGGCCACCCCATGCCTCAGAGCTGCATCGTCCCCTCGCCAGGGATGCGCCAACGACGTCCCGCTTGCACGAGTGCAGAGCTGTGAACCAGCCAGATCTGTTTGGCTCTATCCAGGATCCGAAGATACCGGGCGTCCCCAAAAAGATACGCGAATCTGGCGCCTGACATGTCCCGGTCGCGCTCCAAGATCAGCGGCCTCAGCGCGACGGGCGAGCACGACCTCGTCATCAACACGTTCACGGCGCTCCCCAACCGCCCGCACGACCTCATCCGCTGGTGCGCCTCTTCGAGCACGGCCCTCCCGTCTTCTCAGCGCACTGAGAAGGGAAATATCTTCTGGAAGTATCTCAAAATATCTCAATATCTATGCTGTGTAGCCCCGCACTGGGCGAGCCCGGCTTCGCGCTGGCGGGCCACCGGTGGCGCGTGCTGCTCTACCCCGGCGGCTACGACGAGCAGACCGCTGGCTGGGTCTCGGTCTTCCTCGAGTACGACGTACGCTGACGTCACACAGTTGATTTCTGCCCTCTGGATTCACTCTGCCGCCCAGGGCGCCGTGTTGGCCCCCCGGCGAGCCTCGGCGCTCGGCGAGCCCGTCAGGGCCATCTTCTCCTTCGCCCTGCTCAACACCTCGGGCCTCGCCGTCAAGCGGTGCGCCCGCGTCTCCGCGGCCTCGGAGCTCCGACTCACAGCGACGACGCCCGCCCCCCAGAATGCGCTCGGCCGAGACGCGCTTCGCCGCTGCGGGCGCCAACTACGGCTTCGCGAGCTTCGCGCACCGCTCGGCGGTGCTGGCGGCGTGCCACGACGACAGCGCGCTGCTGCGGCTGGGCGTCCGCGTGCTGGGCGGCGTCGACGCCTGCGAGTACGCGGCGCACGGGCCCGCGGGCTCCCGCGAGGTCCAGCACGCGGCGCTGCGCGCGGACATGCGCGAGCTGCTCGGGGGCGCGTGCCCCGCGGACGTCTGCTTCGTCGTCGGCGAGTCGGCTGCGCGGATGCCAGCGCACCGCGCCGTCGTGTGCGCGCGCAGCCGCGTGCTGAGGGCCGAGCTCGCTTCGGCGTTCCGCGAGGGCCGCACGGGCGAGGTGCGCGTCCCCGACGCCGACGAGGGCTCGTTCGGGCTGTTCCTCGAGTTCCTCTACGCCGGCGAGGTCAGCGTCGACACCGACGGCGCGCCCGCGGACGTGTGGCTGCACCTCGCGGTGCTCGCGGACCGCTACGACGTGGGCTCGCTGGCGGCCCTCTGCGAGGACCGCCTGACCGAGGGCCTCTGCGAGGAGCGCGTGGGCGACGTGCTGGCGCTGGCCGACCGCGTCCACGCGCAGATGCTGCGCGCCAACTGCCTCGCGTGGGTCGCCCGCCGCCCGCACGTCGCCGAGGCCGAGCAGTTCCGCGAGGCCGTGGGCGAGCGCCTGCACGAGGAGGTGCTGGCCTTCATCGCGCGGCCCCTGTCCCCTGCGACCACGCCGCCACCGGCAGCAGCAGCGGCAGCAGCGGAGGAGCCGCCGGCCAAGAGGCCCCGGGGCACGAGCTGAGGCGGGGCAGCACGCGCGCGCGAGCAGAACCCAAGCGATGCCAGCAAACACAGACAGACGGTCTTTGCCGTTGCACTTGGAAGCGCCGAGACACGAGTCGCTGCAGTGGACGGGCCGCAGCCAGCACGAAGACACGAGAAGCACAGCAAGGCAGAGGCAACACTGGCTGGGGCCGATGTCTTGGCAGTTCAGTGGCAGATAGAGGAGAGCGAGGCAGCAGGGCAGCAGGGCAGCAGGGCAGCAGGGCAGAGGGAAGGCCCACGGCAGCAGCGCCCTCGACCACGGCAGGACTGCGCCCTCCACGACTGCGCCGTCGTTGAAGGGGGCGGGGGCACCACGGGAGGCCTCAGGCGCTGCCGGGGGGCGGGGGCGCGTCGAAGCGGAGGCCCGTAATGTGGGTCTCGAGGCCGCTGCAGGCGAAGGCGGGGTAGAGCTTGCCGCAGCCGCGCAGCCACCCGGGGAAGACGTCGGCGACCTTGCGGCCGCCGCGGTAGTACGCGAGGGTCCCCGCGTCGCAGTCGAGCAGCAGCCCCACGCGGTCGCCGGGCTGGAAGAGCTCCAGGGGCCGCCCACCGCGCTCCTCCTCGTGCGCGTGCATCGCCCGCAGCTCGCCGGGCCCGTTGCACCACCCGGCCACGGCGTAGCCCCCCTCCATCCCCGGCAGCAGGTCTGCGCGCCCGCGTCAATGCGCCCAGAACGAGCAGACAGTGCTTTCATTTACTCGCCATGAAAATCAATTGATCCAGCGGCACTTGCGCATTGCCACTGCGGCCTCAGCAGCACACACGAAGAGGCAAGACCCGAGCGGCGAGGGATAACATCCCATTGGGGGAGAAGGCAGAACAGGAACCAAAGAACACACGTCGGCAAATCAGTTGATACAGCGACACCAGTGAGCTGCTACTGCGGCCACAGCAGCCCAACGTCCCAGTGAGGGAGAAGGCAGAACAGGAAACAAAGAACACACGACGGTAAATCAGTTGATACAGCGACACCAGTGCATCGCAACTGCGGCCACAGCAGCCGAATTCCACACACCGCAGACGAGAGAGGCCCGGGCGGCACGGCGGGGACAACGCGGCCCCCAAACGAGGGTGCAGAACAGGAAGCAACGAAACGCAGGGGCGGAGAATCAATTGAGGCGGGGGCGCACGGCCGCAGAGGACCTCGCTCTCGTCGCCGCGGTCGCGGGTGGTGACGCCAGCCCACGTGTACCAGCCGGCGCGCTCCACCACAAACTCCCAGTAGTGGCGGCCCTCGTCGTAGCCCTCGGCGCAGACAACGGTCCCCGTGCCTGCGCAGCGACGACGACGACGACAAGTGAGTCAACGTGACGCAACGGCCACCAAAGCCCCCCCTCCCACGGGCACCGATCGTCACCGACAGCCCGTCGGGCGAGACACAGCAGTCCTTGCTGCACGACGCGTCCAGGCGCTGCGTCATAACAAAACAACGGTCACGACCAACCGGCGGATACTCGAAGATAGAAGGAAGAGATTCGCGTATCCCATAAAATATCTCCGGGTGACAGTTCTGCTCAGTACACGCTCGCCCTCAACACATGGCCGTGCCCGAGCTCGAATGCACGGTACAAGTGGAAGGGGAGTGAGAGGCTCAGAGCCGAACCAAGGGCTGAGGAAAGCCAGGGTGACTCTCTTCTCGACAGCTTGCATTCGAGGTGAAAACAACTTGTAGTGCTCCAACACTGTGGACTGACCAGAGCTGGCCTCGGCAGAGCCACTGTGGCAAATGCCATTTGAATGTGTTGCCGATAACAGCAGTTCACAAGTATCAGGGCCACTGCGCTTCCTACTTGAGTGGTGCATACTTGAGGCCTGACGTGCTGGGTGCTGTACCCCTGTAAGGGCTGCAGGGGTTGTTCACACTCACCAGCATTGCCCTTCGGACCAGTACTTCTCTACATGGTCTTGCACACGGGCGCTTCTACCTGTTCTTTGACAATTGGCTTATGTTCACCTGATAGGTGCCATGACAAAAGCTCCATCAAGGACACACGCTCTCTTATATGTGACTCTTTTCCATTGGCATACCGTGGCATGCCTTTTATGATCAGAGACTCGGCATGGTGGAGACTGAGTCTTCTCAGAAAAGGATGTTGGACGTTCTGCCAACAGCCCTGCCACCCAGGAGGTCCCCCACATGGTAGAAAATGGTCACCAGGCAGGAGCAGCAGTCGCCAACAGCTTCCAAGTGGACTGGCAGCTCGCTTCCCAGGAGCAGGTCGAGTGCCAGAGCACAGGCGAATTGCTGGCAGTTCAGAATTGCAGACCACGTGCTCAACCCCGTTATTTGCGTCTTTCAGCTGGTGGTATACGTCTACTGCACGAACTGCAAGGCCTGTGGACAATGCACCAAGGTCATTCCTCATTGAACAGAAACGAGCTGCTAAGGTGTAGGCTCACGGGTGTTTCACTTGATGAGTGTTATGCTTGGTGGGGGCCTGACTATCCCGAGGTATACACACGTGCCGGGTCTTGGCTCCTCAATCGTCTGTGCCAGTCGGATAAGCTCCAGGGGATACCCAACTGGACGAGGCACAGTGTAGTTGAGATCCACTCCCAGTGAAGGAGAGCACTCGTTTGTGATCAGGCTGACGTGAATGCGGGTGCCAACAATCTTCCCACTGACAACTCCAAATACATCTGACTCGGACTCAGCCAGGGTGTCGATGACCAGGGACATGTGTGAGGTGTTTATGCCACTCGTCACTGTATTGCAACAGTGGGCAATCTTGAGTGTCGTGGCTCATGCGCCCAACTGCCATTGTATCACTGTTCCCACCCCACAACCACAAGCACTGGCCAACACGCGGGTCCTCACGGGGGATGTTCAGTGCTGCCATACTCTGTCTGGTGATCCCTTGGTGTGATATTGCTAACTAAGGGTGGTCGACGTCACTGGTGAGAGCACCAAAGACAAACTCAGGGGAGTCATTTTCACATTCGAAGAGCTCAATAGTGTGTCTGGCGCAGTTCTCATGCGACCAAAAATGCATCACAGATGCGCACACACTCACACAAAAATGCAGTAAAAGCCATGGTTGTACTTCAGATCCATTCAGCCTGTCGGGAAGATTGACATCAACCCCGAGTGCGAGACCCTTCTGATGGCAGGAGGTACTTTCATTCACACATTTCAATCATCTTTCACTCTTAATTCTGGTTATTCAGTGATCGTCGAGGCAATGTTCACAATTGGGGATCAGAACCTTGGCAGGGCAAGTCGTGATCAACTTCTTCAGGAAACACTTGCACACTTCAATCTGAAGCTGTGCTGATCGTATGTGAATACGAAAAACAATGAAGGTGCCTGTGAATGTGAAGATGGGGAGGGGCCGAGACGTTCTACGCCTGCTCGCATTCACTTTTATGATGGGATGGCAAGGGCTTCTCTGGATAACTCGGGCCGGCATCAGTGGCCACTAGGACTTCCGGCCTCTCCTCACAGAAGGCCGAGAGGTTCTTGGTGAGTGGCCAAGCCGAGGGCGAGGGTGTACCAGTGCGCGTCCACGTCCACATGCGTCTGCTTTTTCAGGTTCTCCGCCAGCTTCGTGGCCTCGGGTGTCGGTGTCACCGCCATTCTTGTGTTCGTCTTCACTGAGTCTTCTTTGCTCAACAGCACAACAACGAGCCAAGTCATGCCTCTGCGTGATGCGTACAATGACAGTGAATGCTGCCCCCATAGGGAAACTAATATACCGAAGTGGACAACGACCAAATGACGTTACTGATGAGTACTATTGTGTATTGCTGCAGTATGCTTGAGTGTGTCGAGTTCTTGGTTTTTGGAGAGATATCAGTCTCAATTGCATGCCTTCAGGCGATACAGCAGCATCTGTATGGACAACTTAGAGCTCCTTGTGCTGCTTTCTAACCCACTGCATATACAGCCAGAGGACAACAAAGAGCAGAACGACACCCAGTGTACAGATGCCTCCAAAGAAGGCAGCATCAAAGACCTTGACGAGCGAGTACCCCACAATCGCTGCCATCACTCTGCTCCTCATCGGCGTCTCCGACCTACGCAGGTCTCCCACACGATGAGCCCCCGCCAGCAGCGCCCACATGTAGAGCTGGGCCAACATCCAGTGCTCGAGGCGCTCGTAGTGCAGCCCAGACGACACGTAGAGCCCAATCACCAGCGCACCGCTGTAACCCAGGAACTCCGTCACCTGGTCAACGATGCCCTCGGGGTCAACAGCCCTCAATAACACGCGGTGCACAGCGACGAGGACCAGCGAGGCCAGAGAGGTCTGCAGGCCGAAGTCGGGCGAAGAGCTCAGCGTCTGGCCCGCCAGGCCACCAAGCGGCGTGGACAGCACGCCCGCCCACAGCAGCAGCGACGCAGTGGACTGCATCCACCGCGAGCGACGGCCAACGGCCCAGGGGAGCAGCGCCACGAACCCCCACAGCAGCGCCACACTGCCCCTGGGACCCACGAAGGCCGAGGCTGCGCAGGAGGCGTGCATCACAAAGCCCGTCAGGACAGCGGGGGCAACCCAGCTGATGACCACATCAGGCAGATACTGCCACACAACGGCTGCTCCAGTAAGGAGGATGAGGGCCAGGAAACTGAAGAAGTCGTAGAGGTACGCATAGTCCTCCCGGGGTCTCTGGGCCTGAATCATAACCACGACGACGACAGCGCACACAATGAGGGCGACACCCGTGGAACGCCTGGGCAAGAACAGCGCCAGACCCCACAGGTGATTCATCGCACTGGGCACAGCTCCAATGACGAGGGACATGTAGACCGACAGGTTGGCAACGATGCGCGGGAAGAAGAGGCCACGCGAGTGCGTGCTGCACACAAACGCACAGCCAGCGAGGACCGCAGCCACAACACCCAGTCGGACACCAGCAGACCGCGAGGCTGTTGTGCGCGAGCGCAGAGCAGCGGCGGCAGAGAGGCAGCTCAGCAGCACCTCAGCCACCGCGGCCCAGCGCGGCCACAGCAGCGCAGGCACCATAACGAGCGCAGCAACGGCACATACAAGAGAACACTGGGACAACGACCACTCACGCTGTGTCATGGTGTTAGCAGCGCTGGCATCCTCGAAAGGGCCAGCCGCCACTACGGGCTGTAGAGCGCAGAGGCCCAGCACGGCCAGCACAGACGCGGGGAGCAGCAGCCACCGCACGCACGTCCACAGTGCATCGGCGGCGCTGCGCGAGGGCACCTGAGTGATGGGTTGTCAGCAGATGGTCGCCACAGCACGGAAGCGGGGCTCTGGCACTGGCGTGCCTGCCCGTGCTCGATGCCTAGGTCCTGCAGCACAGCTTCGCTGCCGTGGTCGCTGGCCAGCACGCGTGCGAGGCCCTCGATGGCCTTTGTGGTGTTGAGGGCGAGCGTGACCACAGGCATGTTGCCCTTGAGGTCTGTGAGGGCCAGCACGACAGCACCGCCTGCGCCGGGGTGCAGCAGAGCGTCGGAGGCGTTGGTGCCACGAGGCCAGGAGAGCTTCACCGTGTCAAAGTGCGTGAAGGTGTTGCAGGAGGGGCCAGTGGCGAGCATGGTGTAGTTGAGGACGAGGGGGGCCCTCAGAGGGGCGCCGAGGGGGTCGAGAACCTCCACCAGCGCTGTGACGCCGTGCCTCCAGCCACCCCAGTGCGAGCGTGGCTGCGGCACCGCCTGGCCAAAGTGGAGCACGACATGCTCGACTCCTGTGGGGGCAGCAGGCACAGCGACACAGTGTGGCATTTCAGTTGCTGTGCGCGCCGAGAGAAATTAGAGCCACTGGGGAGTCTCTCAACTCCAGAGACGCCTGTGCAGCCTGAACGGGCTGCAGCACGCGCACGCGCACGCGCACGCGCACGGGGATTCTGCTCCAGAGGGCAGCACGCGCCATTTGCTGCTGGGCGACAAATGCGCGGGGGAACAGGGGTGTGGGTGTGGCGCACTGGGCCCGTCGAACTGGACAGTGGCGTTGGAGACAGAGGGCACCGCGGCCATGTCCACGAGGTCCCAGCGCACAGCCACGACAGAGGCCCAGAGACAGAGCGCTGCCACTGGCACAGCGCACAGCTGAGCGGCTTTCCACCCGCACGAGGCCCCCGACATCATTTTTCGGGCGAGAGTGGAGCGGACGATTCTCGTAACTGGGTGCTTGAACAACAGCGCAATAATAATGAAGGTGCAGCAGGTGCAGATTCTGCTGTGATGGGTGCCCGTGATTCTCGGATGCCTCTCTCCCACACGCGTCGCGTGTGGGAGATTCCTAGATCTTTGAGGGCGAGGGTGCATCGTCAGAGGCAGTGACGGTTACCAACAGTCACGGTCGCACTTTTTCAAAACAGGCCCACGCGCACCTACACCAAATCACTCCCTCAACTCCTCCAAAGGATGGCACAGCTCCACAGCCCCATTGCCAGCGCTCGCAGATGGAAGGAGCACATGCCCCGCAGCGTCCCTCTTCCTCGCGACGCGCAAGGTGGCGGGCGACCTCGTGCTCGCCGTGCAGGTGCCCCCTCTGCTCTCTGCTCCTCCCAGATGCCCCTGGTGGTCGCACGTGGCACAGAACAGTCTTCCGCCTCGGGCACTGACAGACTGTCTGTGTGCACTGTCGCCTGGGCGCAGGTGTGGGCGCCCGTGCCACACTGCTGGACTCTGCGGGGACTCCGAGGCAAGGCTGCCGTTGAGGAGAACGCGAGGCGGGCATTGGTGTGAGGGGAAGGCGTCGCCGCTTCGTGGCCGGCTGTTGGAGCCGATGGTGGGTGGAACCCCTTCGAGCTGTGACATTCCACATCGCGCAGACGACAGCGCGGCGCCACGTGGACAACGACCGCCAGTGGCAGGCTGATGGCGACGTCAGACTGTGTGTGGCCCGCGCATTGCCACTCAACCAGAACTGTGACACGCCAGATGCAGTCGGTCGCACGGCGGACTGGCTCAGACCGCTCTCTCCCGCCCAGCCGGGGACGAAGCGCCTGGGCGGGACCAGGTGGGCTCCCAGGAACCCCAGCTGCATGCAGAGTCGGTCGTACGTCCCACTCGGCCCCGCCCAGCTCCCCCTCCCCTCCCTGCAAGGCAGCTAGCGCCGTCTCCATCGCGCGTGCATGCAGCACACGAACAGGACAAGGACAGCCCCAGCAGCAACAATGACAGCCCTCAAACACACATCGCCGAGGCACCTCAACACTCTCGGGCGAGCAAGGAGCACATCTTCTGGCCCAGGAAAGTACGAGATGGCCACGCCTGGCTGGCAGAGAGTACATGTGCCCTCTCACATAGCCTTAAATCAAAGACAATCAGCAGAAACTGCCGCCCTATCCAGTCAGGCTCCATTGTGTTGCCACTCCTTTTATGCTTGCAGCGACACACGGATGGACCACATTGTTCACGGTGCTTTGCAATGAGGGTTGATCACTCCGTTGCCGAGTTGTGCATGTGCAGGGGGTCTCACGCTGAGGATCCGCGACTGTCTCTCCCGCCGTCTCATACATGGACCACCTGCAGCAACTGCTTCTGCTTCTGGAAGGGCAGGTCGAAACTGCTGAGCTGTGTCGGGGACCACCACACGCACAGACAGCCCAGCCAGAGGACCTCAACAAGCGCGGCAACACAGAGCATCCAGATGCCTCCAAAGAAGGCGGCGTCGAAGACCTTGACGAGCGAGTACCCCACAATCGCTGCCATCACTCTGCTCCTCATCGGCGTCTCCGACCCACGCAGGTCCCCCACGCACAGCGCCGCTGCCAGCAGCGCCCACATGAACAGCTGGGCCAGCATCCAGTGCTCGAGGTGCCTGCAGTGCAGCCCGGACGACACGTACAGCATCGCCAGCAGCGCACCGCTGTACCCCAGAAGCTCCGTCACCGGGTCGACATCGACATCCTCGGGGCCCGCAACCCACGAGAGCACCCGGTGCACGGCAACGAGGAGCAACGAGGCCACCGCGGCCTGCAGACCGTAGTCGGGCGCAGGGCTCAGCGTCTGGCCCACCAGGCCACCAAGCGGCGTGGACAGCACACCCGCCCACAGCAGCAGCGACGCAGCGGACTGCATCCACCGCGAGCGACGGCCCACAGCCCAGGGGAGCAGCGCCACGAACCCCCACAGCAGCGCCACACTGCCCCTGGGACCCACGAAGGCCGAGGCTGCGCAGGAGGCGTGCATCACAAAGCCCGTCAGGACAGCGGGGGCAACCCAGCTGATGACCACATCAGGCAGATACTGCCACACAACGGCTGCTCCAGTAAGGAGGATGAGGGCCAGGAAACTGAAGAAGTCGTAGAGGTACGCATAGTCCTCCCGGGGTCTCTGGGCCTGAATCATAACCACGACGACGACAGCGCACACAATGAGGGCGACACCCGTGGAACGCCTGGGCAAGAACAGCGCCAGAGCCCACAGGTGATTCATCGCACTGGGCACAGCTCCAATGACGAGGGACATGTAGACCGACAGGTTGGCAACGATGCGCGGGAAGAAGAGGCCACGCGAGTGCGTGCTGCACACAAACGCACAGCCAGCGAGGACCGCAGCCACAACACCCAGTCGGACACC
>CACRSC010000102.1:39535-60418 GCA_902651635.1 Mastigamoeba balamuthi
TTCATATGCCAATGTGGATCACCAAAACGTGCTGACTGGCTGTCACTTGCCAACCTTTCAGTATTGTGAAGAGGTGCCAACCTCTCTGAGCAACGTTTGGTTTGCCAGGGTAATGGGGGGACTGGCATTGCAGTGATGGCGTGGATCCGTCTTCACTTATCACTCCACGTGCTGCTGGTGCTCCTTGGAGGGCTGCTCGATGCTCTTCTGCTGCCTCCTGTCCCACCGGATGCACAGCCCGAGGACCAGAAACCAAGCAACAGCGACGCCCAGCCCGATCCCTCCGAAAACGAAGACCTCGATGCACTTGACGACCGAGTACACAGTAGCCGCAGCCACAATCCTGCTCCTCATCAGTCTCCCTGCGCCTTGCGGGTTGCCCATGAGCGCTGCCGCAGCCAGCAGCGCCATCATGTAGAGCTGGGCCAGCAGCCACAGCTCGGTATGCCAGGAGTGCCAACAAGACGATATGTAGAGCCCCGTCAGCAGCGCACCGCTGTACCCCAGGCCCTCCGTCACCGGGTCGACGTCGATGCCCTCGGGGCCCGCAGCCCACAGGAGCACGCGGTGCACAGCGACGAGGACCAGGGAGGCCACAGCAGCCTGAACACTGACGTCGTATTCGTGGTGGATGTCTGGCATGCTCAGTTCCTTGCCCACAAGGCCTCCAAGCGGCGTGGACAGCACGCCCAGGAACAGCAGCAGTGACGCAGCAGACTGCAGCCACCGCGAGCGGCGGCCAACGGCCCAAGGGAGCAGCGCCACGAACCCCCAGAGCAGCGCCACACTGCCCCAGGGACCCACGATGGGCGAGATAAAGCAGGCGTTGAATATCACAAAGGCCGTGAAGAGAGCGCGGGCAGCCCACGCGATGAACGCAGAGGGCAGGCACTGCCACACACCGGCGACCACCAGGAGAATGATGGCTATCCCAACAAAGAACATCGTGGCCAATCCCGACAATATGTCCCTGGGACTCGTCTCCGTCGTGATCACGGTAACGGCGATGACGATGGCGACCACAGCGATGACGGCACCCGTGACACGCCTCGGCAGGAACAGCACCGCAGCAAACACTAGATCGATCGTGCACGAGGCTCTGATCCCGGCGACGACCGCGGAGACCCACAGGCAGGCAACGAAGCGCGGGAAGAAGAGGCCACGAGCATGCGCGCTGCACCCGAACGCACAGCCAGCGAGGACCACAGCAACCAATCCCAGGCGGACACCAGCAGACCGCGAGGCTGCTGTGCGCGAGCGCAGAGCAGCGGCGACAGCGAGGCAGCTCAGCAGCACCTCAGCCACCGCGGCCCAGCCCAGCCAAAGCACCGCAGGCACCACAACAAGCGCAGCGACGGCGCAGACTAACGCACAACCGGGACAGCGACCACTTGTGCTGCGGTGCGCTGCGGGCCGCTCTGGCGTCGTTGGGGGGGACCACGGACACGGCTGGGTGGAGAGCGCAGAGGCCCAGCACAGCCAGCACAGGCGCGGGGAGCAGCAGCCACCGCACGCACGTCCACAGCGCATCGGCGGCGCTGCGCGAGGGAATCTGAGTGATGGGTTGTCAGCAGATGGTGGCCACAGCACGGGAGCGGGGCTCTGGCTCTGGCGTGCCTGCCCGTGCGCGATGCCGAGGCCCTGCAGCACAGCTTTGCTGCCGTGGTCGCTGGCCAGCACGCGTGCGAGGCCCTCGAGGATTCTGGAAGTGTTGAGGACGAGAGTGGCCACAGGCACGTTGTTCCAGGGGTCTGTGAGGGCCAGCACGACTGCACCGCCTGCGCCGGAGGGCAGCAGAGCGTTGGTGGCGTTGATGCCACGAGGCAAGTCGAAGTCCGGCGTGTCAAAGTACCAGCCGAAGTCGAGGTCCCAGATCATCCTTTGGTACGAAACCAGGAAGGGGGCCCTCACAGGGGCACCGAGGGGGTCGAACACCTCCACCAGGACCCTGTCGCTCGGCATCACTGTGCCCCAGTGCGAGAGTGGCTCCGGCAACGCCGGGCCAACTTTCAGCGCCACATAGATGACACCTGTTGGGCGCAGCAGGCACAGAGAGACAGCGGACATCTCAGTCGCGAGTCGCTGGTACGCTAGGCCACGAAAGAAAAGAGAAGAGAAATTTCCCACCGGACGGAATCGAACCGCCGACCCACCCCCCAGCAGACCGACTCTCTGGGGATGCAGCGGCGTAGGGCAGACAGCAATTGCTAGCTGTTGCTGCCGGATGAGGCCACGAGGGCTACACGGGAGGGAGGGAGCAGCGGAGAAGGAGCGGTGTGGGTGTGGCGCACTTGTGTTAAGGAAATAAAAAGTCATGTTGGGGGCAGAGAGCGCTGCGGTGCTGTCCACGAGGTCCCAGCGCACGGCCACGACGGCGGCCCAGAGGGAGAGCGCAACCACGGCGCACAGCAGAGCGGCAGTGCACCTGCACGAGGGCCCCGACGTCATTTGGCGAGCGAACCGTTTGTGGAAAAATCTACTGGCAGGGGAACCCTGCAAGTATCTGCTCTGTCCAGATCTGCTCTGCGGAAATATCTCAGACCAATTGAGTCGTGCCCAAGTCGATCATCACGGGGCGTGGGTCTGGCTCCGCTTGCCCTCCGGTCTCCTCTCCCATTTCACTCCTGACCCAAATTCCCAGAGAATCAGATTCCGTGGGACGAGATACCACTGAATCAGCACGGTGACGTGTGCACTGTATCAACAGGTCAGCAGGCACAGTAGAATTCCAGGAACCATGCGTCCCAGTGCACAGCGTCTCCTGGTCGCAGCTCTCGCCCTCGTGCTTCTGGGGCCCTGCCCGCTGCTCTCCCGCGCTGCCCCTGTCGACCCCGCTGGCCCCGTGGCTGCCGTGCAGCGCCTGGCAGCCCGCGTGGTCCCCGCGGTGGCCTCGCTCTTCGACTTCCAAGTCCGCAGCCCCGCCAGTCGTCGCCCCCCTGACGCCCTCGGCAGCTCATCCCCGGGGACAACGCCACGGGGATGGACGTCTACGAGCTGCTCAACACGCCGAGGGCCCCCGGCCGCGTGGCCGTGCGCGGCAGCAGCGCTGTGGCCCTCGCCCAGGGCCTGGGCCACTACCTCCGCTACCACACGCGCTCGCAGCTCAGCTGGACCGGCGACCACCTCTCGCGGGCCGTCGCTGCAGGCGGCCCGCTGCCCGCGCTGGCGCCCGGCGACCCCGCGGTGCGCGCGGTGGCCTCGTCGGCGTGGACGTACTACATGAACGCCTGCCACGCACTCGTACAGCGCCGCCTGGTGGGGCTGGCGCCGCTGGCAGCGCGAGGTCGACTGGATGGCCCTGCACGGCGTCAACGCGCCGCTGGCCCCCGCGGGCACCGAGCACGTGCTCCGCGGGCTCTTCGGCGAGCTGGGGTTCTCCGACGCGGAGCTCGCGGACTGGTTCGCGGGCCCCGCGTTCCTCGCGTGGTTCCGCATGGGCAACGTGCAGCGCTGGGGCGGGCCGCTGCCCCTCGCGTGGGTCGAGGCCCAGCGGGCGCTGCAGGTGCGTGTGCTGGCGCGCATGCGCGAGCTGGGGATGACCCCCGTGCTGCCCATGTTCGCGGGCCACGTGCCCCCGGCCTGGGCCGCGCGCTTCCCGGGCTCGCGGGCCGCCCGCAGCGCCGCGTGGAACGGCTTCAACGAGACGTACCGCACGTGGACGCTCGACCCCGCAGACCCCGCGTTCGCGCGGCTGGGCAGGCGCTTCCTCGAGCTCCAGCGCGAGGCCTACGGCACAGACCACCTCTACGCCGCAGACACGTACAACGAGATGCCGCCCCCCAGCAGCGACCCGCGGTTCCTGGCCGCGGCTGCCCGCGCAGTCTTCGGGGCCATGGACGCGGCGGACCCGCGGGGCGTGTGGCTGATGCAGAGCTGGGTCTTCAGCAACAACCCGGAGTTCTGGGGCCCCGAGCAGGTCCGCGCGTTCCTCTCGGGCGTCCCCGACGACCGCGCGGTGGTGCTCGACCTCTTCGCCGAGTTCGCGCCGCTGTGGAGGCGCACAGAGGGCTTCTACGGCAAGCGCTGGGTCTGGTGCCTCCTGCACAGCTTCGGCGGCACCCCGGGCCTCTGGGGCGACCTCGCCCACGTCCTCGCGCAGCCCCACGCCGACCGCCGCGCCTCCCAGGGCTTCGCCGGCGTGGGCCTGGCCATGGAGGCCATCGGCCACAACTACGTCGTCTTCGAGGCGATGCTCGAGGCCCGCTGGCGCCAGAGCGCCCCCGACGACCTGCGCCGCTGGGTCGCCGAGTACGCCCTCAGGCGCTGCGGCGCTGACGTCTGCGGCGGCGAGGAGCTGCGCGCGATGGTCGCCGCGTGGCAGTCGCTCGTCGCCAACGTCTACAGCTCGCCGTTCCACAACGTCAGCCTCGCAGAGCTGCGCCCGTCGCTCGGCGCGCAGGCCCGGCACGCGGGCAGCGGCGGCCCCGTGGCCGTGGGGCGCCTGGAGGACCTCGTGGCCGCGTGGAGGGCGCTGGCGTCGCCCGCCGTGTCGCGGTGCGCGGGGGCCGTGCAGACGCTGCAGAGCGACGTGGCCGTCGTGGGCAGGGAGGTCCTCGGCAACCTCTTCGGCCTCGCCCTCGGCCGCCTGCGCCAGAGCTACGCCGCGCGCAACAGGACGGCCCTCGCGCTGGCGGGCCGGCAGCTGCTGGAGCTCATCCGCGGCATGGACGCCCTCATGGGCGCCACGCCCGGGACGCTGCTGGGCCGCTGGGTCGCCGACGCCAGGGCCTGGGGGCGGACAGAGGAGCAGAGGGCGCTCCTCGAGTTCAACGCCAGGAACCAGGTCACGCGCTGGGGTCCCGACGCCAACATCAACGACTACGCCCGCAAGCCCTGGGGCGGCCTCTACGCCAGCTACTACCTGCCCCGCTGGCAGCTCTTCGTGGCCGAGGTCCTGCGCGCTGTCGACGAGGGCAGGGACTTTGTGCAGCAGGACTTTGACGGCCGCTGCTCGCTGTTCGAGGCAGCGTGGCAGACAGCGCACGACGATACGCTGCCGGTGGACCCTGTGGGCGACGCCCTCGAGATATCCAGAAGGCTCATCGCCCAGTGGAACCTCTAGAGGTCTGGGAATGGGAGGACTGACTGCGGGAATAGTTATTGGTGAGACAATACGCAGATGAGCCGGGGCAAGGAACCAAAGGTAAAGTACTGCAGCACTGAACACGATGCGCACCGTCGGCAATTGTGAAGACTGAAGGACCCCAGTTTCCCACGACACTGAGGTCTGATGAATATCTGCATCATTTCCAATTGCCAAATGACACAAAGGGCCAAACAGCTGTCGCCAAAGATACACTGCGAATCGAATAGCCCCCAAGAGACACAGACTCGGAGCACCCAATCAGCATTGGAGCTCAATCTAAAGAGGACTCACAACACGGCAGTGATCGCACTAAGCTGCTGCCCAGCGTCAGGTAACATTACATAAAACAAAGAGTTTTCCAACAATCGAAAAGGTGGTTGGTTCCAAAAAATCATGTTGGCAGGTGCGAAAGCAGAGAGAAGGATGATGACTCAGTTCAGCTTTTCAAGATGACCATGAAGACAATGACCGCTCCTATCAGATACAGGACCGGCCTTTTTTTTCAGCTGTGCAAACACCATACCGTTGGTACATCAATCACATAGCCCAAGGGGTCTTCGCGGCCACACGCCAGTGGATCACCAGACCCAGACTGCCAAAATACCATGCCAAGGCACAGTCACAGAGCATGCAGGTGCGATTCAATCATTGAATTCTATTTTGATGATGTTAACACATATCTTTCTGATGTAATACACCAACACGGCAACGAAAATGCTGGACGATTCTCTTGCTAACCTCTTGCAAACCTACCTGCTTTTCTATTGGCATCGGCTAGCACATCGGCAAAACGAATCTCCCACACATATTTGCATACCATTTCCACACACCAACTGGTAAGATGTCTTCAGGGCCATGGACGTGGCAGACCCACAGGGCATGTGACTGATGCAGAGCTGGATCTTCGGCAACAACCCGGCCCGAGTTCTGGGACCCTGAGTAGGTCGTTCCTCTCGGGCATCCCTGATGACTGCGTGCTTGACCTAGATTGACACCTGTCGAGCTGTGCTTCTGTAGGCACCATGCGGATTCCTCTTCATATGAAGTGGGGGTTTAGCTCACTTGGTAGAGCACTCCCTTGGCATGGGAGAGGCACGGGGATCGAAGCCCCGAACCTCCAATTTTTCCTTTGTCTCGGACCACAACAACAGATACTATCTGTCCATCGTTGGTGGTCCCATGGCCGAGCAGCGGGCGCTGTCGCCGCTGGAGATGTGGTACGAGCAGCTGGCAGGCAGCGGCCTGGCGTCCATCGCGCTGTGCCTGGAGCTGGGTGCCCCCGCTGCCCCTCTGCTGTCGCCCTCTGCTCTCCGCTCCTCGCTCTCCCGCGTGCTGTCCTCCCACGCGCTCCTGGCCAGCACCCCGGCCCCGCTGGCCTCCCACCCCACCCTGCTGGCCTGGCGCAGCCCCTGCTCTGCTGCTGCCTGCGATGCGTGCGAGGTCTGCGAGGTCCGTGATGTCCGTGAGGTCTGCCAAGTGGACTCTGCGTGTGAGCTGAGCAGAGCTGTGCTGCTGGAGCGCTGCCTGGCGATGCGCTACGAGCCGCGGACGAGGGGCGTCCGCCTGCGCGTGCTGCTGGGGGCGGGCGGGGTGCTGGCGCTGGCCTCGCACCACCTCTGGTTCGACGGCCGCGGCCTCGCCATCTTTGCTGCACGCCTGCTCGCAGACCTCCTCGCCTCGGCCGCTCGCCCTGCCGCTCCCCTGGCGCCCCCTCCTCCCCCTGCTGCTCCCGAGGGCCCCGCCGCTGCCGCTGCTGGCCCTGGCACTGCGACAGAGCCCCACTCTGGCCCTGGTATCCGGACTGCTGGCCCTGGCGGTTCTGTGGAGCCCCGCGGTGGCCCCGGAGCTCCGATGGAGCCCCGTGCTCCTTCCACTGCTGAAGCTGCCGCGCCCCCGGGGCCCCTCGTTTCCTCCGGTGCTTCAGAGGGGACAGTGAGGGCCGTTGCCGGCAGCAGCGGTGGCAGTGCTGTGCCCGCGGCGGCTGCGGCGCAGGCGTTCCCTCCCTCGGACTTCGAGCTGACGCTGGAGCTGTGGCGGAGGAGCACCGGGTGCGCGCAGCTGCCCGAGCCCCGCTTCACCGCCTGCGCGCCCAGCGGCCCCGTGCTCGCGCTCCCCGAGGACCGCCCGGACGCCCCCGTGTCCTCGTGGTCGCCTGCCGTCCACCTGGCGTCGCTCGCGCCCGCCCAGACCTCCGCCCTGCTGCGCGCCTGCAAGGCCCGCGGCGTCACGGTCTCCGCGGCGCTCGTGGGGGCCCTGGGCCGCGCGCTGCTCGCCTGCGGGGCCACGGGCGGCCCCTACGTCCCCGGCGTCCCGTTCGACCTCCGCCCGCTGCTCCCCGACGACGCGGACGCGGCCCTGCGCTGCACCGCGGCCAACGCGCTGGGGTCCACCGTCCGCGAGGTCCGTGTCGTGGGCCCCACGATGTGGGACGTCGCCGCCGCGTGGCCGGGGCGCGCGGAGCTGCGGGACCACGCGGCCAGCTGGGCGTTCATGCGGGCGTTCATGGAGCGCAGCGAGCGCTCCGCGTGGCCCTACAGGCAGCACGCGACGGCCTCGGTGTCCAACATGGGGACCCTCGAGGGCACGGGGCTCGCGGGGCTCGGAGTCCGCGGAGCTGCGGTCAGTGCGCTCGGGGGAACGTTCGCTCTGGTCGCTACGACGGCAGCGGGGGCGATGACGGTCAGGCTGACGCACCCGGTGCCCAGGTGGAGCCGCGGCAGGGGCCAGGAGGTGCTCGGGGCGGTCGTCAGGTGCCTCGTGGAGCTGTAAACGGCATCGTGTCACGGGCGGGGGAGGCAAAGCCGTGGTGGTGACAATAAAAGAATTTGGAGGTTCGGGGCTTCGATCCCCGTGCCTCTCCCATGCCAAGGGAGTGCTCTACCAAGTGAGCTAAACCCCCACTTCACATGAAGATGAAGCCGCGGCCCGCCGAGGGGAGAGCGCACAGGGCGGCAGGGCGGTTGGCGAGAATCTGCGGGCGAATATCGCCCAAACAGACAGTTTACCAGTTCAGTTAGAACACAACAAACCAGCCAACACACACAGCCCACTCTCTCGCCATGTCCGTCGTCTGGGAGACCACGCTGATCATCTCGGCCACCGCCTGGGCCCCGGCCCTGCTGCCGCAGCTGCCCCAGCCCACGCCCTCGCTCCACATCGCGCTGCCCGACCCCCGCTTCTCGTGCGCCCCGCACCCGGTGTTTCCTCTTTATTTTTACCCACCCCTGTCTTGTTGATGTGGCGCCACATCACTCCACTGAGGGCCCCTGTCACCCGATGTATGGCCGCTGACTCACGCCCACGTCACCGCCGGGAATTCCCCCCACAGCCTGAGCATCGAGGAGAACCTCAGCCGCGTCCTCTTCCGCACGCGCACCGCCGCCGACGCCCCCACGGGCGCCGAGCGCTGGCGCCGCGTGCTGAGCCTGCCCGTGAGCAGCCCTGCGCCCGCCGACCCCGCCGAGACGCTGCGGTGGGCCCGTGCGGTCGCCGCCCGCGCGCTCAACGCGGCCAACTCGATCGACGCCAACGCGGCGCTCGCAGCGCTGCCGGCGCAGCTCCCGCGGGCCCTCGAGTTGCGCGGGGCCGCGGGGGAGGTGCCCGGGGCCGCGGGGCAGCTGGGCGGGGCGCGCGTGGAGGCGGCGGAGGCGGCGGTGGCCGTCGTGGGGGGCGGGGGGCGCAGGGAGCAGAGGGGGGGCGTCTGGGTCGTCACCGCCACGTCAGAGGGGGCGCCCGTCGACGCCGGGGCCCTCGCGAGGGCCGTGGGGGCGCCCGAGGGCACCGCGGCGACGTCGGTGGCCGCGTGGGCCGCGCGCGTGCTGCAGCAGTAGAGCAGAGGCGGGCATGAAATTCGAGGGAGGGCAATGCAATTGATTTGGAGAACGATGAAAATACACTCAGAATAACTAGTTTTCCACACGGTGGCCCCCATTTCAGCAGCTCCCACGTGGGCCGCGCGCGTGCTGCAGCAGTAGAGCAGAGGTGGGCATGAAACTCCGAGTGAGGAACAACTCCCGCAAAAAGACATAGAGTTAAATGCACTGGTGGGATAAACTCAGTTTTTTATTTGCAAGGAGTTATACCCACAGTTAGAGGTTGAAATTGAATATCCCAGCAGCACAGTACACAACTATGTCAAGCTCCTCAGCGTCCTCCATGAAGGGCTTCGTGTGTCTCATATGTGCTTTATCAAGCTGAACACCTCCTTGATGCGGACTGGTGTGAGTGCAACATTGCGGTTCTGCTTCTCCTGCACAGCAGACAGAACACAGACACCTACCATGTTCACGCACGGGGTTTTGGCAGCTTGGCGATTTTCGTGATCACCTTGGGGCCCTTTGGGAAGAGCTGGCCAACTGCCTTGTAGTGGTTGTCTGCCACAATAATGTTGTCTTCAAACTGCTTGTCCTTGAAAAACGTCTGGTTCAACTCAAAGTTGGTCGTGTCATGCACCTTGGGGCTGTACCCGCCATGAAGGATCTGAATGCAGTTGTGGAAGTCGATGCTGAACTGCTGAACTGATAGCTCGGTCTGGGTGAGACAGTTGGTGGAGGCCATCGTTTTTGCTTTTTAAAAGTATGGGTTCAACACACTGAGGTTATTCGGGGGACTGAGCCTGAGATAGGGTTCAATCCAACAAAATTCTTTGCTTCATATTTCTCAGTAACAAGTCAAGACAAAAGTTCTGGTTCATTGTCAGGCATTATACATCATCGCACAGCTTGTTATTGACTGGGAATTTGATGAGCAGTCTGGCCCAAATGGCAAAACAAGCACTTTCTGACTTCGAATTCCGTATTTCAATAATTTATATGCAATTATGCTTATTTTAATAAGAAAGGGGTTTCTAAAGAAAATAACAAAAAACGCCTTTTAAAGGTACAATTCGAGTGAGAAAAGTGGGAAAAACACAGTTGCAATAACCAGCAGCAAAAAGTTATCTTCAGCAGAAACATCAGTAAAGGGTTCGCTACTTTTTCTAAGGAATTTCCGCTGATCAGGCTTGTTTCAGGCTTAAGATAGTCCTTAATATCACAAAATAACATAATTACTATTTTGTCACTGACTTTTATGCAAATTTTCTAAATTAGCGCATTTAGCGCTCTATTAGCACTGACTTAGCACAAGATTAGTGGTTCATAATGATTCATTTGTTTCTTACCCTTCCCACAATGCTGTTTTAGCAGCATATGTGCAGTGCCTCTTCTGCTGCAGTCAGAGGCACTGCACATTATCAGATATCATCACACTGAGCTTGTAAACATCATTTCAGTCAATTTCGTCCTGTTGCACAGTTAGTCATTATCTGATTGGTGAAAAGTACCAGCTGACAATAGCTGATAATACAGTAAAAATCACAATCAACTTGCCCACCTTATATCACGATCACTTCAATTGCTGAGAATACCAATTGGATAGATTATAGGCCATAATAAGATCTGATTATAGAATATCTGAAATTCGGAATATCTGATAAAGACAAAAATGTCTCTCACAGAGAAACAGAGATGGAAGATATGGTTTTTGCACAACCATCCAATGGGCCCTCACTGGGGCAAGAGGCGCATTGCACAGTACGTGCACTGCAGCTGTGGAACAGTCCAACAATGATGGATCAGCAACCAGATGGTATTGCTACACCTCCACCATCAAATAAAGTCAGAAGAGCAACAACAGAGGAGGAAAAACAAATTCTGGCCAGGGTAAAATCCCAGCTCCCACACTCAGCCTCAGTCCTTCACAAGTTCCTTCATCTTCGGGCATTACTCTCCACTATTCGCAGGTGATTGCATGCTGCTAATGCCAAGTTTCAGACTCCTTTGTTCAAGCCTGTGTTTAAAATAGTCCACGGCGTGATTTTTAAGGAAAAATCTGCAGAGAGATTGGAGCAATGTATGGTTCAGTGATGAGTCCACGCTCAGGGACCAAAGACGAAGCATTGGCAGCTTTCTGGTCATCGATTTTTGGTCAGACAGGTTAAGTACCCCCAGAAGGTTCAGGTTTGGGGTGCTTTTCCTCACATGGGTTTGGTCGGCTTCACATCTTCCAGGGGAATCTCAATTCCGAAAAGATGTGTGACATCTATCAGAGGGCTCTTCTGCCTTCAATTCGCCAGGCTTATGGGGATGATCAGGTGGAGTGGCTTCTGGCAGAGGACACATACCAGTCAAATGTGCTGCCAATGGAAAGCCAAAAACAACATTACCTGCCTCCCCTGGCCAGCATGCAGCCCGGACCTTAATGGAATCGAAAATGCCTGGGGCATCCTGAAGGCTAAGGTGACTGAGACAAATCCTCAATCTATAACGGCATTGGTACGTTGCCTCAGAAAAGAGTGGAAGTCCCTCTTTCTGAAGTATGCTTAAAAATTGGTTTCTTCAATGCCTGCTCGGTTGCAAGCAGTCATGGAGGCTAAGGGAGACTATACTGCAAACTAGATCAGGATTTGCCCTCGGAAGTACAAAACACATAATAAAAAGTATGGTCGAATTGTATTTGAAGAATTAAGGTGGGCGAGTTGGTTGTGATTCGCACTGTAGTACATTATGCGGGGTGGTAGCATTATAAGAAAATACCAGGGGCTTCTGACATGGTACAAAAAGTCCGGACTGGAGTGTAGGCATAGGCGTAGGCAGGGAGGGGCATAGGCAGAGCAAAGCAGAGCCAGAGCCGGAGCCAGCCCAGCCGGAGCTACAATGACCAATTGGTTAGTAGTATTGAACAAACAACACCACTGTGAATCATTTCTGGTATAACATGTTNCATGGAGGCTAAGGGAGACTATACTGCAAACTAGATCAGGATTTGCCCTCGGAAGTACAAAACACATAATAAAAAGTATGGTCGAATTGTATTTGAAGAATTAAGGTGGGCGAGTTGGTTGTGATTCGCACTGTAGTACATTATGCGGGGTGGTAGCATTATAAGAAAATACCAGGGGCTTCTGACATGGTACAAAAAGTCCGGACTGGAGTGTAGGCATAGGCGTAGGCAGGGAGGGGCATAGGCAGAGCAAAGCAGAGCCAGAGCCGGAGCCAGCCCAGCCGGAGCTACAATGACCAATTGGTTAGTAGTATTGAACAAACAACACCACTGTGAATCATTTCTGGTATAACATGTTATGTAAGGCCAATTAGAGACGTTGTGCTGTGTTATTCAAATTTAAATCATATACAAAATCGCATTCAGGTAGTGCCCCCTACCCTTGATGAACTATGGAAAAAATAAATCGGATATTGCAAGATGAACTATCTCATCTAAGCGCAAAATAACACTCAAAATCACACTCATTTTTGTCCTTGAACCTGATTTCTCTAATTGCAGCTTGTTATTGTGGGGCGAAAGGAACCTAGCAACCTGTTTCTCAAAATCAATCACACTGCTCTGAAAAACGGGAATGACTTTGTCATGCAGCCGAGCATCGATCCCTGTTAGCGAGTTAAGAATGAGGTCATGTTGAACTCTCATGCTACTGCCACATAGCCTTTTTCTTCCACGAATCCTTGTGATACTCGAAATCAACAAGCACGGACAGCAGCAGCATGTCCATACATACTGCTGCTGTGATGCCACTTGGAAGCTTGCATAGCATAAAGACGTCCGTGTGCATCCAGATAGGCTCACCAATACGTACTGCACTGTCGAAGTCTCCCAGGAACCAGGACCCATTGACGTCCACCATCACGTTCTCTGCCAGAAGGGTATCAGTTAAGAGGGGCCTGAGACAGAGGAAAGAACGGTTGCCTGATTTCACATCCATATGGACGTAGTTAAGAGCATGCAGCACCTCGAGGCCCTGTCGGACCCAGTCAAAGCCACCAGTAATGGGGTGGGCCGAGAGCTGTGGCACTTGTACCAACAATCAGCAGTAGTGCGGCATGACCAGAGCTTGCAAGTCACGCCCAGGCCTCCATCGTGGGGAACGTGCACAGAGATGAGGCAAGCATGGACGAATCTGTTTATGCCCATCTGTGTGACCTCGATTTCCCTTGCTATGGCAGCCAGGGCCTCAGTACCAGGGGTGCTGACAGCTCTCTCCTGTGGCACGATAGCTTGACAATGAGCATCTCGCCTGATGCCAAGTCGCAGGCCATGAGAAGGTTGTCGTGCTCCCCAGAGAGTGGCCCATCGAGTGCAATGTTGGCCATGTCCCACATCATGGCACGTGTCAAAGTGGCTGGCATGTGCTTGACAGTAGTACAGGTCGAGGCACCAATCGGTGTTGTGGACCACAACTGCCTCTCCACAAAAGGACAGCACAATGCACTTCATGATGTCAGCATCAGGGTTGCTGACGCACCTCTTGCACAGCTGTGTGACAAAGTGCTGATAGAGTGTGGCCTCTGCCATGTACCGGTCTGATTCAGTGAGCTTCCTTCCCCCCTCCCCTCAACTTCCCTCCCTCAAGAGACTTTTTAGCTGAGCGACGAATTGGGGGGATGCATGTGCACCTTGGCACACAAAAGGTAGCAGGGGATTGACAGCGATGAAGATGTCCTTGCCGAGGTCGAAGGTGTGCAGTGAGAGGCCAGTGGTGATGTCAGCATCGAGGAAGACACGGAGTGGCAGGCACGCAGGGTCGTTGGGTTGGCCAGCAGGCAGTAGATCTTGTGTGCATCAATCTGCTTCTCGAGCAATGGCACATGGACCCTGCTGGGCACGCCCTGGTGCAGCACCACGTGGCACTTGTCCACAGCATCGATGAAGAAGCATGCAAAGAGCTCCATCTGTTCTGCAGAGCTCAGAGACAACTGATTGAGCTATCAGGAAAAAGAGCTGCCCAGATAATATCTCTGGAGATTCGAATCCCCCGACCTTTGGATCCCGAGGACCTTTTCGTGGGAGCCACAGAGAGATTCAATGAGACCATCTGTATCAACAGAACACAATCAGCATGAACACAAGAACTACGAGCAGTGGAATATGTAGTGGAACTAATGGACCCTTCATCATTACTTACATTAACAACCTTATTGCACGCAATAAGAATGCAGAAGACCTGAACACAGTTGTGAAGAAAGGAAGGCACTTCATCTGACTGCGGGAGGTTACACATGCACAGGAATGGGACACAACAAAGAGACCTTTTTCTGCCGATTCGTCACCACAACTCATGGATTTAGACCCGCCACAGGACGCAGTGTACTGCTGCTAAGATACACCCAGGGGTTCTTGATTGCATGATGCAGAGCTGAATGTGAAAAAAAACAAATGCACAGGAACAAACAGAAAGCAGAATCGGAGATGATCAGCCAGATACACGTGCCAACCACTTAACCTCCCACAGACTATTGTGTGGTCCTACAGTTCTGTTTATGGTATACGTAGGCATCGCTGTTGTGTTGTGTTCACCGAGCTTGCATCTGAAAAAGCTTGTTCACGATAACGCAATCTAGAATCCGACTAGATCACTCAGGCGGGCCAATAACGATCGCCCGCCTGCCTGCCGGTTGTGGAGGTGTGTCCCCAGTGGCCCTGGGTGCTGCATCGCGTTTCTTTCCCGTTCCTGCTGCTCGACCTCGTCCCAGCTGCACTGAGGGTCCACCAGCTGGTCTTCCAGGCGCTCGAGGGCCTCGGAGAGCGCACGGGCGACGTCGGCCAGGTGGCTGCCGAGGTACGCCGTGGCGCTGAACAGCAGGGGCTCGCTGTGCTGCGCCGTCTCCGTGGTGGCAGCGCCTGCGAGCGTGGCGTCGGGGCTGCCCTCGTCCGCGACGGTGCTGCGGGTCTCCATGGTGTGTCTGCGCTGTCTCTGCTGCATTCTTCTCGTTGTGCTCGTGAACTGCGGTTCTGCATGCCCTGCTGAGATTCCCTGCGCGGATGTGCACATTTCCGTTGGACGTTTTCACGAGTCTCAAAGGCAACTGAACCTCTGCGAAGAAGAGGCCGTTTGGTTTCTTCGTGCAACGCTGCCCAACAGGCGACGTGGGCGGTTGCGTGTGCACGGGACATATGCGGCAGTTGGGGCTCGGGACACTGGGGGCAGGGCAGTGCGACCTCGTCGGCGACTGACTCAGCCCCAGCGCGGATTGGAATGCCACGTGTGCAGACAATCCAGCCCTCTGCACAGCTATTTCTCAACAGCATGCTTCATTGACAGACGGCTGCGGCTGCATCGGGTGTCGCTGCCTGCGCCTTCTGGCCCTGCAGGCCACGTGGTGCTCGGCTTTGCCTCGGGCGGTGCCCTGGCTGCACACTCTCTGGGGTGGCTGCAAGAAGACGCATCTCAACGCTGGTGAACACCCATGTGCGAGACCCCTGCCCTTCTGAGGTTCCCCCCCTCATGCTCACCGACAGCAAACTCGTCACGGGACCAAGTTGCGTACCTGTTCCAGAGGAAGCCGGGCCACCGTTCCGTTCCCTCCCCGAGAGATACCGCGATCGAATCAACAGATATTTTGGCGCCACATTCTTCTAGAGCAGATATTTTTTGCTATGCAGGACCTGCAGCGGCGGCGGGCGGCGGTGCGGGAGCTGGCGGAGCGCGCGGACCACCTCGAGGGCCTGGAGGCGCTCTGCCGCCCGGCGCCCGGCGTGGCGCTGCGCCTCAGCGCGGCGGACGACCTGGGCGAGGCGCTGGGCGACTGGGCGCTGGCCCTCGTCGAGCGCAACGTGCGGCCCCTCTACGAGCGCGCCTGGGGCTGGGACGCCCCCCGCACCCGCCGCGAGCTCCGCGCCGCCTCCTCCCGCTACATCGTCGCCTGGCAGCGCGTCCCCTGCCCCGGGTGCTGCGGCTGTCGCGTCGGTGACGTCGATGGTGACGTCGGAGATGACGTCTGCTGCCCCATGTGCGAGGGCGGGAGGGAGGCCGAGGAGCCTGTGGGGTTCGCCATGTTCCGATTCGAGGTCCAGGTATCTGTCGCGTCTCTCGTGCACCTCCGGCGAGCGGCTCGTTGATGTTCACGGCGCATTCCACGGCACGTTCGCAGGAGGTGAGGCCCGAGGACGGGTGGTGCGTGTACCTCTACGAGCTGCAGCTCGAGGAGGGCGCCAGGCGGATGGGGCTGGGCACGCGGCTCATGCGGCTCGTGGAGCTGGTGGCCCTGCGGGCGAGGGCCGCGTACGTGCGCCTGACGGTCTTCCTGGAGAACGAGGCCGCGCTCGCGCTCTACAGGGACAAGCTCGGGTACAGCTCAGCTCCTCAGCATCAGCAGCACAATCAACTGATACTGGGGCCAGGTACGTGCCCGACGAGACCAACCCCGAGGGAGAGGCGTACCTCATACTGTGCAAGAGGACCTGCAACGTCCAAGACGTCGAGACCGAATGACCGGGAGCAGGCTGGAGGGCTCCATGCAATAACGGCGGGATAGGTTTAAGTATGCTTCCCACGCTGTTCGTATTTGTCGAATGGTCTCATGGTGTAGTGGCATCACATCGACTTGACGTGTCGAGGGTTCCAGGATCAATACCTGGTGGGACCATCTTCTTTTCTTCTCCAGATATCTCGGGGAGATACGTGCCGGTGATTGTCTTCGCGGGTTTCTTTGGAAAAGTGGTGCTGGGAGCAAGAGCGGCGCGGGGGAGAAAGGCCGCCGTTGCATGAGGGGCGGGTGGGGAGATCTCAGGTGCGGAGATATTTTCCATTTTTTTCAAAGTGCGTCGGTTGGTCGCCCACGCCGCCCAACACGCGCGTTGCACCTCCCATGGCCACCACGCACCACCCGCTGCCCAAGACCCCGTCTCCCCGCCTCCACTCCCTCCGCCGTACCTTTGCCCCCTCTGCTCCCCCCGCTCCCTCTCTCTCCCGTCGCCCGCACGCTGCGCCACATCACTCTGCATCACTTCACTGAACTTCCCCCCCAACTGCCCCCCAACGCCCTGCACGCCACGTCAGCGCACTCCACTCAGCCGCATCCAGTCGCCCCCCCCACACGCCGTCGCGCACTCCCGTGTAGCGGGCCCCCGTGTCCGCCTGTGTGCCCGCGTATCCCGCACACACTTGCTGGCGACTGCGAGTGCCCCCACCGCTGCACACCGCCGCCTGCGGCCTGGGCGCTGTAGGCACCCTGCTCTCCCGCACGTCCCCGCGGACGCAGACGCCGACCCCCGGCGCGCACGTCGGTCAGTCGACCGATGCCCCCCACCCCGCGTGGGAGCACTCGCAGTCGCACACCCCTATAAGTCGCATCACTTGGGTGCCGCTGCAACACTGCCACAATCCCACACGCCTCCCTCTCCCTTTTCCCCTTCCTTGTCCTCTGCCTAGCACGCCGCCTCGCCTCTTGCGTGGGCTTGCGTCGCGCACCCGTCCGCGATGCCCACTGTGCACCTCGCGCGCGCACAACTGCGTGCAGAGCTCGCACGCACGCACAAACGTCGCATCACCTGCGAGCACTCTCATACACGCGCAGACCACCCATTAGCCACACACGCCAAACGTCGCATCACCTGCGATCACTCTCACAAACGTCGCATCACCTGCGAGCACTCTCATACACGCACAGACCACCACTAGCCACACACGCCGAACGTCGCATCACCTGCGATCACTCTCACTCACAAACGTCGCATCACCTGCGAGCGGCGGGGCGCTGACCTCACCCTGCCCCACCCCTCTCCTCCCCGGCGCAGAGGTGCGGCACTGGCGGGGCGACGAGCTGAAGGAGTGGCTGCGCAGCGCCGCGGGGGGGCGTCTGCAGGCGATCTACGCCGACGGCGTGGCCTCCGCGGTGCCCACGGGCGACGCGCTGCTGCGCGCGTGCGCCCCCAACGCCCGCCCGCTGCCCGCCGACAAGCTGCCCACCGCCCGCTTCGCCCCGCTGGCCGCCCAGGTCGCGGCCCTCCGCCAGCAGGCCTGCGCCGTCACGCTGCAGCGCGCGTGGCGAATGCACGCCGCGTCCAACAGAATGAAGGCGTCGAGTGCGCTCCTTTTATTTTCCAGATGGCTGGGGGGCTCATTTTCGCGATCCGCGCAGTCGAGCGGACAAACTACAGGCGCTGCTGCGCCATGGAGATACTCTCGAGCGAGAAGAAGTACCTCGAGCAGCTATGCATCATCACGGACGTGCGCTGCGCTCCACGCCGACACCCCACAGCGCTTCCCCCCGCGCCCGACTGACGTGGCGTGACGTCTGCGGCGACGACGACGACGGCGGTGGGGGAAATCTCAAATCGCAGCAATTCATGAGCCCGCTGCCCCGGGACGAGAGCGTGCTGACGATGGCCGAGATCAAGCTCATCTTCAGCGACGTGGCCGTCATCCGCGCCGTCAGCGAGTCGGTGCTCGAGTCGCTGCAGGACCGCATGCTCGCGTGGCACCACCACCAGAAGATCGGCGACCTCTTCTGCGAAATTGTCCGGAAACTCCAGTTCCAGGAATTTTCTCGGAATCCGCATTCACGGGCCCCCGCCGGCTGCAGAGCGACTACCTGAGGGTGTACACCGAGTACGTGAAGAACTACGGCCAGGCCAGCGCCCTGTACTCGTCGATGCCCGAGAGCCACCCGTTCAAGAAGTTCTTCGAGAAGCAGAAGAAGAACGTGCCCGAAGTCTTCCTCAGGGCCCGTACGGACACCGCCCCCCCGCCCGCTGTCGTCACGAGAAAAGAGAAGATTCCCGTATCCCGATTCCTCACGCCTCTGTCGACAGCGCTGACACAGTTCCTGATCACTCCCGTCCAACGCATCCCGAGGTACAAGCTCCTCCTCGAGGACCTGCTCAAGCACACGTGGCCCGTGAGTGCCCCCCCCACCGAGAGATATTTTTGGATCCAGAGATCCCGGAATCAGGCCCCCGCATGAATCTGGCGGATATCTATCTGAACCCACCCACGCAGGAGCACGTGGACTACGAGGACCTGGCCAAGGCGGTGAGCAAGATCAACGACATAGCCGAGTGGGTCAACGAGAACCAGAAGCGGTACGACCGGATGGAGAAGATGGTGGGGCTGCAGAACAGCGTGACGGGGCTGGAGGAGGCGCACCTGCAGCTGCTCGAGGCCAGCAGGCAGTACGTGCGCGAGGGCGAGGTCATCGAGGTGATCAAGAAGAAGCTCAAGCGGCGCTACCTCATGCTCTTCAGCGACATCGCCGTCCTCTGCGACTCGAAGCGCAACGAGACCTCCCTCTTCCGCAAGACCAACACCACCAGCAAGGTCCCTTCCTTCCCCTCTCTCTCTATCTTTCTCTATCTCTCTCTATCTCTCTCTGTACCTCTGTACCTCTGTGTCTCTGTGTCTCTGTGTCTCTGTGTCTCTGTGTCTCTGTGTCTCTGTGTCTCTGTCTGTGTTTCTGTGTCTCTGTGTCTCTGTGTCTCTGTCTCTCTGTGTCTCTGTGTCTCTGTCTCTCTGCCCGCTCTCCCCGCTGCTGCTGCTGCTGCACGCAGTCGCCTCCTCGTCCCTCTCCCCTGTTGCATTGCCTCAGCCGTCGCCCAGCCACCATATTTTGCACTGCTGCTCTGTCTGCTTTGCACACCACTGTGGCGAACACTGTGCTTGCTCCCTTCATTTGAATTTTGGATCGCGTTGCATTGCCCTCTGCCGTCGCCCAGCCACCATTTGACCACCGCGGCCTCTGTCGTTACTTGCCCCCTTCATTTGATTTCTGAATTTTGAATTGCGTTGCAAAGGCCACCTGTCAGTTGCGCTCTACGCGACATGAATGCACTGCAGTTGTATGAGTTGAACCGAACTCTTTGCGCTGCATCATCGCGCTGACAGGGCCACCCCCCTGTGCCCCTGGCACGGCAGATGCAATTCATGAGCAAGATCGACATCGCGACGGCGTTTATCAAGGACGTGCCCGACAACGACTGGCTGATGAACGCGTTCGAGATCTGCCAGCAGGGCAAGGACCCCATCGTGCTCTGCACCGAGGCCGCCGCCGACAAGCAGCTCTGGCTCGACGACTGGACCGCCGCCGCCGACAAGCAGCGCGCGCACCTCAAGGAGATGGACGAGAAGACCACCAAGATCGCCCAGGTCCGCGCCGACCAGGCCCGCGCGATCCTCTCGCAGCAGTACACGTCGCTGCGCATGCGCCAGGCCGCGACCTCGCAGAGCTCCAGCGCCGCCGCGGCCGTCAGCGCCTCTGCCTCGCGCATCAGCGGCGGCAGTGAGGCGCCCGTGCCCGAGCCGGCGCCCGTGCAGCTGCCGCAGGTGGACGCGAGCAAGATGGAGGAGCGGAGGCAGCGGCGGACGAGCTGGGCGGCCAAGCGCGGGCTGACGTTCTTCGCGATGGACGTGAACGAAAAGTGGCAGGTGGCCGACGAGGCCCAGGAGGCGCTGGCGCGGCTCAAGGAGGCCACGCGGGCGGCCGACGAGGCGCGCGTGGCCCGCGCGCGCAGCATGGCCGAGAAGAACAAGGCGCTGCTGATGCAGCAGTTCACGGCGCGCACGGGGTCGCTCAAGGCCTCGGAGTCGGCGACGATGACGGCGCAGGCGCGCGCGCACCAGCAGCAGCACCAGGCGCAGCACCAGCGGCAGTCGGAGGAGCTGATGCAGAGGACCATCAGCGAGGGCATGCTCAGGACCAGCGCAGGGGCCGCGGGGGCCAGCCCGCGCGGGTCGCACAGCCAGACGCCCTCGCTGCCGGCCAGGAGGCCCCCGCCGGGCTACACGCCGCCCGGGGCCCCGGGCGCCAGGACCAGCAACCCGCCGCCCCTGCCCGACTCGCCCTTCAAGCGGGCCACCTGAGGCCGCAGACGGCGCGGGGGCGAGCAGAGGGCGGGGAGGGGCGCCAGCGCCTGTGCAAGCGACGACGGCCGTTTGGCTTTGGCAAATACAGTGAGGCTTGTTTACTGTCGCGGCCTCCCCTGCGCCCCCCCAGGCGCTGCTTCCCCCCGTGGGTGAGACCGGGGGG